>SRPZ01000366.1:0-26867 GCA_018360255.1 Claviceps maximensis
GCTATATAAATAAGGTGCTAATATATATGTTTTCTAGTTCCTTTTCTAAAATACTATATACTACCTAAAAAATCAAAAATAATCTAAATATATTATTTAAAAGTCCTAATTTTAGTAACTAAGAATCTAGTTATAAGACTTTTTATAAATCCCTAGTTATTCCATAAAGCAGCCTTAAATCTAGTTATAGGGTAGCTAGGTTAGCTAATATAAGCAGCCTTTTTTCCTTATATTTAATCTCTAATCCTATAGTATATAACTCTTCTAGTTATGCCTAAAAATGCAGTTAGAATCCAATTCTATAAAAGTTATTACGTGAAGCTATTAGGCCAGGCTAATAGCTATTATGTGTGCTAGAATGAGGGTTATCTAATTAGATAATCTAAGAAAAGTGGGTCCTCGTAGCTATTAGATTCGCTAACTAATTGCGGACTAGAAAGTCAGTAGTGTGCGCATACACGTAACGCAGCCAAGTTACCTTAGGCTAACTTCCCCTATAAGGCCCTATATTAGGGGCCTATAATAGGGCACTAATAACTAGGGAAGACCCCTAAAAATACTATTATTTTCAACACCCCCTCTAAAGAAGTGTTATAGCTAGTAATTATAGAAGGTTAAAAAAAAAGGGTAAATTAGAAGAAAGAAAATTTAGTATAAAATCTAAGAAAATTCGTAAATAGAAATAGATAATAGATTTAGAAAGCCCTACTTTAGGGCTCTAGAAAGATTATATTTACTATAGTAAAGTATAGTAATCTAGTTACTAATTACTTATTAAATGCAAAGAGTATATTTCTTCTTATTTTAGTAATTATTTTTAATTTTAAATTGTTTTTATTATTTTTAGCTATTAACTAAGCTAATTTTTGTAAGTAAATTTATAGGGGAGGTGCCCTATAATTATAGGGATTTTAGGCCTATAAGATCTAGAAATATTATATATAGGGGGCTAGTTAGGGGCTTAGTTAGCCTATTAGCTAGCATCTTCTTAGTATTTAAGTAAGCTATCTTAGCTAGCCTAGCTAAGACTTATTATTAATTATAATAGAATTTTAAAAGGGTGTGCTTAGTATAGCTATAAAGTGCTAGATTATAGGCCGTTTTTATAGCACCCTAGTTATTATAAAAAATCTATATAGGGGGTTTTATAGGGCATTTTAGCTCCTTAAATATCCCCTAAAGCCACTATAGCTCTCTAAAAGTCTTGTAAATTACATTAGACTTAGCTTTTATAGTTAATAAAGCTATAGTGCTAGCTTTCTTTAATTTCTAGCTTATAGGGCCTCTAGCTAGCTTAAAGAGATAAGCATAGGTAGATTTTAAAGAGGCTCTATTACCTATAAAATCACTATTATAAAATCTAACTAAGCTAGAGCTAGTAGTATTTTTCTTACTATTATTATTAGGATTTCCCTTATAATAAATAGCTAAATTCTACGTGCCTAATAGGTATTTTAGCAGGTTTTTAGCAGCGTTTAAATGCTCTAAGTACAGGCTTACTAGTGCTATTAATAGCCACTATAGCGTAAAAGCAACATTAGGTCTTATAAGTAGTATTAGGTATATTATAGTGCTAATAATGCTCTAATATTCCTTAATTTACTTAGCTTCTAATTTCTTAGTAAGCTATATCTTTAGGCATCTAGGCTATATAGAAATTCTAATAAATTTATAATTAATTAGCTTAAATTAAAATAATACCTCTTAAATATATTATTTTTAATATATCTTAAGAATTAGATTTTTTTAATCTCTTATAATCTAAACCCCTAGGAAAAATTCTATAGGGCCCCTATCTTTTATAGGGTAGGCTTTATATAAATCTCTTTTTAGCTTATTTATATATACTAAATCTTTTTCTATTAGTAAATAGTTATTAATATAAGTTATAATAAAAGTCTTTATAGCTAGATTTTAGAAAATAGCTAGGTTAGAGATTAGGGGGGAAAATCTAAGATTTTTTAATATAGCTATTAAGGTTTATTACCACTCCCTAGAGCTTTATTTTAGGCTATAAAGTAACTTTAATAGGATTATTACCTAATTTTTAAAAGCTTTATAACTATATTTTTTAGCTAAATTATTTAGCTATAGATTTTACTCTATAAATTCTATAAATCCCTTATAAATTTATATATAAATAAGTTCTTTTAGTATACTATTAAGGAAAGCACCTATAAAATCCACTTACTCTATTTCTAGATTTTCTTCTATAGCTATTTTAAGTAAAATTTACTAACTAGGTAGAATATTAATAGTAGTAAAGGTATCTATATAATTTAAGCCTTTTATTTATATAAATCCCTTAGTTACTAGCTAGGCTTTATATTTTAAAGGATTATTTTCTTTATTCTTTTTAAGCTTTAATATAAGCCTATTTCTAAGCACTTTATAGCCTTTAGGTATAGTATTTATATCTATAAATTTAAAAGTGCCTGCCTTTAAAAGTTACTTAAATTTGCTAAAAATAGCCTTAATCTAGTATTTTCTTTCTAAACTAGAATTTACTTGCTTTTAAGTCTTAGGTTTAGGGTAATTAGCTAGTTTTTCTTTAGCTTTTTACTAAGCCTTATAGTAGATTTCTCTTACTAAAGCTACTAAATTAATATCTATAATATCTAGATTTTCCTTAATTTCTTTTAGTGAATTTTTAGCTATAGTATCTATATTAACTTCTTTAGCTAATATTAGCTCCCTAAGACCTAGAAATTAACTAGTCTTTATACTAACTATCTAATTATAAGCTATAGGGTAATCCTTATTAAGAAAACTAATATTTAATAGATTTTAGTTACTTTCCCCCTCTAAGGAATTACTTTCTATAAAAAGTTCTAGAGGGTTTTTATAAGAAACTTTATCCCCCTTTAGAGAGTTATTCCCTATAAAATACCTAAGGAGGCCTAGATTTATAGGGCCTATAAATTTTATAATTTTTATAAAGCTAGTCTTAGTTATTAGTCTTTTAGAAGGGATATATACTAAAAAGGTCTTAGACCCTAGTGTAGCTAGTAGTCTTTTAGGTACTATTCTAAGGGCTAGCTTCTAAGCTTTAGATCTCTTTTCTAGTAGAATTAAAACCTTATAGTATAAGCTAATAGCTCTTAGAGCACTAAAATTAAGCTTTAATACCTGATTTTCTAAATTAAGGGTAAGTAACTATACTAAGCTTTATAGCTTAGTAGAATTTATAGTTAAATTAATTAAATTAATAATAGTAAAAATAATAAAATTCTATAAAAATAGGGGTAAACCTAACTACTATAGGGTAGCCTATAGTCTATTAAGAATAACTTAGATAGAATGCTTTACTAAGCTATTTTACTTATAAATATAAGGGGAAGAAGTAGTAAATTTTATTTCCTTTTTAGCTAGCTATTTCTAGCTTTAAGAGTTAATCTCTCTACCTTTATTAAAATAAAGATATTTAGGGTAGGTACTAAAATTAGATTTTAGTGACCTAAAAAATCCTTTTATTATAGAAAATATAGTATTTCCCTCTTTATTAGGTATTAAAAAATACTACTTATATTAAGTTTTTCTATTTACTAAAATAAGGCATATAGGGCACTTATTATAGGGTATAGGGCTTATTTTTACTATATTCCCCTTTAGTCTATCTAGAGCCCTAGGGGGGTTTATAATTAGATTTTTAAAGGGTTTTCTAACTACCTTTATTTAAGTATATACTAAGTAGTTAAAATCCTTATCTTTAACCTTAAATAAATTAGGCATTCCTTTAGTTATTAAGGAGGTCTTTTTAAGCAAAGGAAGCCTAATATGCCCTAATTTAATATACTAAATTCTAGCTAATTTAAGTAACTTTTAGTACTTTTCTAGGCCTAAATCTATAGATTTATTACCTAAGAGCTTAGGGCCTTTTATAAGGTTACCTATAAGCTTAGAGCCTTATAGGATTATAGGGCCTTCTTCCTTAGCTCCCTACTAGGTTACTTAAGAACTATAGGCCTCTTAGAAAGCTATTAGTGCCTTTTTTATAGAAGGTATTAATTTTTTAGTAGCTTATTTAGTAGCTAAGCTATTTAAGGCTTCTATAACTAGTTTTTTAGCATTTAATAGCCTATAATTAGCTAAATTACTACTAATTTTAGCAAGCTCTTTAGCTATAAAAGGTACCTAGCTAGAGGCTATAGGCACTAGGGAAGAAGGGGCTAAATTAGATTTTAGGCTCTTAGAGTTACTAAAATCCCCTATAATTTCTTCTACTTTACTAGCCTAAATTAGCTCTTATAAAGGAAGCTATATCTCTATAGGGTAGGAAAATCTACTCTATATTTAGTAGCTAAAATAGCCTAAAAAATAGTAACTATTATTAACTTAATTTAGGTATAATTTAGGGGTTTCTTGCTTTTTTACTTCTAAAAAAAAGCCATTTTTTCTTATATTTAAAAGGGTAATATAGGACTTATTAGCTAAATATAGAGCATTTTTGCTAATATAACCCCTAGAAAGGTAGTGCTTTAAGCTACTAATTATATTTACATTAAGCCCTAGGAAATATAGAGCGTTCTTTAGGGTAAGAGGCCTATATTTATTTAGATTTTATTAATATAAAACTAGAAACCTAGCATTTCTATAACCTTTAGGGTATATTAGTCTACCACTAGTAAAGATAGGTTTAGATTCTCCTTTTTTATAAGGTATATAGCTTATAAAATTATCCTTAGAGTTTACTAAATATATAGTAGAACCTATATTATAAAGTAAGGCATTTTTTATAACTTAATAGCTAAAATTAAAGGCCTTAGAAAATATTTTATCTTTAGGCTTAGATTTAGTACTAGAATTAAAAGAATTCTTATCTTTACTAGTACTAAAACTACTATTATAGGGTTCTATAATATTACTAGCTAAATTAAAATTTCCTAGTATAAAAGCCCTCTCTTAGAAGTTATCTTCCTTTTTAGGTAATTTTTTCTCCTAAGGCTTACCTTTTTTCTTATTAGAATTAGGCTTAGAGAAATTAGAATTATTCTTATTTTCTTTAGAATTATTCTTTTTTTTATCCTTTTTAAAATAAGAATTTTTATTTTCTTTAGAATTCTTATTTACTAAATTTTTAGTAGTAGTAGCTCTATAATTTAGGGCTTTTACTACTATAGAACTCTTATCTCTCTATTTCTCTAATAAATCTACTATAAGGAATTATAGATTTAATACCCCTATAGGGGCCCCTAAGGCCCTATTAGTCCTTATAGAAAAACATTATCTTTTAGCCTACTAAGGAAAAGTTAACTTTAATGCTTATAAATACTAATTTACTTAGTTAACTTCTACTATTAAAATATTAGAAATAGCTAATCTAATAAGTAAATTATTAAATACTATATTAAAAGCCTCTAGGGTACCCTTATAATTTTAGAAATTTAGGGTATAGAACTAAGAGTATAGGGAGCCTCTTTATATCTTAGCACTTTAAGAATACTACTTTATAAGTAAATTATAGGCTTCTAAGGGAATTCTTTACTAAATTATAGCATTTTAGGGCCCTTCTATATAGCTATCTCTTAATAGTATAAGAATTATAGCTTAATTTAGATTACTAAAATTATTACTAATTTTAGGATTTTCTAGGAATTAAGGCATTCCTAGGGCTCTAAATTAGATAAATAGAGCTTATTTCTATTAATTAAAGTTCTCTAGCCTCTTTAACCTAGTAGCTTCTAGGAAGCTATAGGCTCTTTTATTAAAATCTTTAATAGTAAAGATATTAAAAGAATTTAATAAAGAAGAGCCCTCTAGGGTAGCTTAATTATTTACTATAATAGGCTTTAGAATTTGCTCCTTAGCTAGCTCTAGGGCTAATTTTTATGAATTTATAGCAGTAGTAAGAGCTTATAGCTACTATATAATAGTATTAATTATATTATTTTAACTAGTAATTTATTGAGTTATATAATTAGCCTAGGTTAACTCTAAGTTCTATATAGCACTCTAGCCTTACTATTATTAGGTATCTATTATAGCTAATTTATAGTAAATAAATCACTAATAAATTAAGAATTTAGTGAATTTACTTATAAAGTATATAGTTTATAAGTCTTTATAGTGAAAATATAGTTTTTTACTATATTATAAAATATAGGAATTTTCTATAATTTCCTTTTATTTTTTATAGAAGGGAAAGCTTCTAAATTCTCTAATTTATAGTATAGTATACTATAGGGTAGAGGGTGTGAATTATAAATTCTCTTTTTTATAAAGAAAGAAAGCCTTTATTTATAATTTTTTCTTATTTTATAAAAGAGAAAACTTCTTTTCTTATAATTTTTAGAATATTTAGTATAAATAAAAATTTATAGTAATATATATAAAATTTAATGGATTTTTCTAATACTAAAAGATCTCTTTTAGGCTTATAACCTATTAGAAATTAGGGATTATAAATAGTAGTTTACTTCTAAGGGTAGTGGGCTTAGAAGTAATAGGTTTATTATTATTTCTATATGCCCTATGCTTAGCTTTACTAAGATATATATATAGTAGCTATAGTTACCTACTAGCTATAAATTTAGATAGAAGCTTTTATATAACTTATAATATAGAAAACATACTTTAAATTTATAATAAAATAGTAAAAATATAATATTTAGTACTAGTTTATAGCTATAAGTAGCTATAAGCTATTCTAATAGTTTATTATAGTTAGGGCACTTATAAGGGGGAATCTTTTTCCTTCCCTTATATACTTACTAACTTTATTAGTAAATTTAGGTTATAAAGGGGGGCTTATAAGCTACTTTTTATTTTTTATATAATTTATTTATATAAAAAAATAAAAAAATAGACTTATAGCTATATAAATAAGGTGCTAATATATATGTTTTCTAGTTCCTTTTCTAAAATGCTATATACTACCTAAAAAATCAAAAATAATCTAAATATATTATTTAAAAGCCCTAATTTTAGTAATTAAGAATCTAGTTATAAAACTTTTTATAAATCCCTAGTTATTCTATAAAGCAGCCTTAAAGCTAGTTATAGGGTAGCTAGGTTAGCTAATATAAGCAGCCTTTTTTCCTTATATTTACTTTCTAATCCTATAGCATATAACTTTTTTAGTTATACTTAAAAATATAGTTAGAATTTAATTCTATAAAAGTTATTACGTGCAGCTATTAGGCTAGGCTAACAGCTATTATATGTGCTGGAATAAGGGTCATCTAATTAGATAATCTAAGCAAAGTGGGTCCTTATAGCTGTTAGATTTGCTAACTAATTACGGACTAGGAAGTCGGTGGTGCGTGTATGCGCGCAACGCAGCCAAGTTGCCTTAGGCTAACTTCCCCTATAAGGCCCTGTATTAGGGGCCTGTAATAGGGCACTAATAACTAGGGAAGACCCCTGAAAATGCTGTTATTTTTAACAACCCTTTTTAAAGGTATATTAGTAAATAAATAGGTAATATTAATAATTTATACTTAGTAGTAAATTTAGAATACCCTAACTTTAATACTTTATTTCTTAATTTAATATAATTTATATAACTTATTTTCTTAGCTTAAAAAGATATATAAAAAAACCTAGTAAATCTCTATAATACTTTACTTATTAAAATTAATAATATTATTACTTATTAAATTTAGTACTACTAACTTAAAGATTAGGGAGTAAGATATTTATTTAATTACTTTTAAAATAACTTTATAAAATAAATATTAGTAAACTTTAAAAAAATTAATACTTTACTCTAATAAACCCTATAAAATATACTTTAAAATAAAGAAATTAAGCTATATAAAGAAATAAGAGCTAAAATTACTAAAACTTTATTTATTACTAAAAAGCTAGTTATTAATAATAATAATAAAATATCTAAATTACTATAATATATTCTATAAAGTATATATATTTCCTTTATTACTATATTATTATAAATTCCCCCTTTAAGTATTTAAACTCTTTTTACTATAATATAATATTCTTTATTACTTAAAAAACTAAAATTTTAATATATATAAATTCCCTTTATTACTATATAATACTCTTTATAATACTAAAAAGAATAAACTTAAAAATAGTTATTATTAGTAGTAATATCTTATAAAAATAGCTATAAAGAATATTAAAAGAAGTAAGACTTTTAGTATTCTTTATAACTTACTTTTATAAATACTATACTTAATAACTAAATTTAATAAATTATTAGAGATATTATAAAAGGCTATAATAAAGAGAATAAATATAGTAAGAAAATATATAACTTTATAACCCCTAAAGTTAATATTTTTATTAATCTTTATACTAAATATAGTATTTTATAAGAAATTTAGCTTAAAGTATTTTTTATTATACTTATAAATAATACCCTTATATTTTATTTTAATAAACTCTTTAGTAGTTAATTACTCTTTAAAGAGCTTATAAAATATATAAAAGAGTACTTTAAAATAAAAAATAACTAATAATTCTACTACTTTAAGTAGAATTATATTTCTTTTTATAAAATTATTATAAAAAATCCTAAAAGATTAAATTAAAGTGCTTAAAGCTTCTTATTATAAACCTTAAGAAAATTTACTATAGTTTCTTTCCCTTTACTATAGTTAATATAAAGCTTTATAGCTAGCTTATTATAGCTATAAGCTTAGTTTCTAAGTATAAATTAATACTTTTTAACTATATACTAATATTTAAAGGTATGCTTAAAGACCTTAAAAAATGCCTATATATAAATAAAAATATCTTATTATAGTAATAAATAGCTAAGGCTACTAACCTAAAAAAAGAAAATAATAAAGCACTATTTATAAACTAATACTATAAATAAGCTTATAATAAACTATAATTTTTATTTAAAAAAAGTAACTCTTTAAAATTCCCTAAAAAGTACTTTATTTATAAAAAATAGAGATATTAGTTAATAAACTATTTAAAGTATAAGTAATAAAGAGTAAAGAATTACTAGTAAAAGAGTAAAAACTATAAGAACCTACTAACTAATAGAAGTTATAATATCTTTTTATAGGTATTTAAAGGTATTATAATAGAATTTAATAAAAATAAAAATAAAGCCTTAAACTATATTAACTATTTTACTTAAGAAGCTATTAATATATACTTTACTATAAAATAGAAAATAAATTAAGGTTTAGAGTTAATATTTATCTAATTCTTTATATTAATACTACCTCTAATAAAAGAGCCTGCTTTAAAGTAGCTAGTATTACCACTTTAAATGCTAATTTCTAAAGGTTCTCTCCTCTTAAAAATGCTTAAAAATAGCGCGTTTAAATATGCCCTTTCTAGTAACGATCCTTACTAGCAGACTAGCCAATTAGGATCGCTCTTTCTAACTGAGAGATCCACTTATGTTTACTTTGTTTATGTTGGTTTTTACTGGGCAGGGTAAATCAAAGTAGTACTGCAAAAAGGGCACGAAAAATGAGGTTAAAAAGTCATGTATATTAATGTCTAGAATCTAGCTGCCTATAGTATTATAGGCAGAGGTATATATATATATAGGGCTATAGGCTATTATATTGCCCTATACCCTCCTTAGTGTAGCTAATAGAATAGTGTATATTTATTCTAGCTATACTAAGGTTACTCTATAAGGGAGTAATTCTAATACTTATAAATTTTTCTTTTTTTATTAAAAAAAAGAAATTACTTAAAAAGTAACTAAAAAAATATATAAAAAACAAAAATTAAATAAAGTAAATATAAGTAAATCCCTTAGTTAAAAAGAGTAATTCTAATTAGCTAGCTTTATATTAAGTTAATTATTTAACTTAATAACTTTAATCCCTTCTTATTATTTAACATTCTTAATATTATTTATTCCCTTATTTAATACTTCCTTTCTTACCTATTTTTTTATATAAATTTAAGCTTTATTTTTATTAATAAATTCTTTTAGGGCCTTATTTAGCATTGCCTTTATTATAGTATTTATAATATTATTATTCTTATTAATTTATTAGATCTCTATAATCTCTTATCTCTTATATAATTAATAAAGGGCTATAATATTAATTATTAGTCTTTTTTTCTTTATTATACCTAGCTTTATAAGGTATTTATATAGTAAAAAAGAGTTAGTATAAATAATTATTAAAATTAGTAGTATTTATAGCTTTTTAGTAATTATATTTAATATAATACCTACTATATAAGTAATATTAATACCTTAAACTATTCTATATAGCTTAAATATAAGAGCACTTCTTATAACTCTTTTACTTTTAGTAAAGCTATATATAATAATATTCCTATAAAGGTTAAATTTAGTATTACTACTACTCTTTTTTTTATTACTAAGAATTATTATAAACTTAATTTATAAACTTAGGTTTTTATTATTTATAAAAGAACTATTAATAAATATATATAATATTACTAATAGAAGTTTAGTAAAATATATTAAATTCTATAGTTATAATTATTAATTTATAATTAAATTCTTTTATTAAGATTATTTATATTAGTTTAATTAGGGTTTTAGGCTTATATTATAATTAAAAGGTTAAAAGTAGCTTTAGGCTAGTAAATTATTAAGATATATACTTTATAAGCTTATTACCTTATATATTTAGGCTTAGTAATTAATTAATTAAATATAATTATTACTAGCTTTTTACTTTAGCCTTTTTACTTAATTTTAATAATACTATTAGTAAGTTATAAGAGAATATAACTATTAAAAATAAGGGGTTTCTTAGCTATTAATTATAGCTTTAGTTTTATAAGGAATCCTATATTTTTTAATTTAATCTCTTCCCTTTTATAGAATATATTATTACTAAGGCCTAAAGTATTATTAGTTTATATATTAATAATGCTAAAGTTAGGATTTTTCTCTAATATAATAAGTAAGTATAAATTATAGCTTAATATAGTTATTATAAGTTTCTTCTAGTAGTATTTTATATAAATTACCTACTAATAAGTACCTACCTTTATAATTCTATATAATAGCTTAATAACTTTTATAATTATATTTATAGAATATAAGTAAGTAATTTATTAAGGTAGTCTTATAATTATTAGCCTATTAAAAGTAGTTTATAACTATATATATACTTATATAATATCTTAGAGCTATAAGGAGATTTTTTCTTTTATTAATAATAGTGCTAAAGCTATAATAAGCTATTAGCTAGCTCTTTAAATTATAGAAGATTATATAAGGATTATACCTTTATTACTATTATTATAGCCTTAAATTATAAGTCTTAATTTTTTATATAATATATTAGTTTCTTTGCCTTTAATCTCTCTAACTATATAAAAATTAAAGAAATAATAATTACTATAGTATTAAGAGTTAAAAGTAATAAATTTAAATACTTTTTAATTTAGTAAAGTATTAATTTTCTTTTTATTTAACTTAGTAAAGGGCTTACCTTTATTACTAATTTTACTCTCTTTTTTAAGGTTAATTATAAGTTAGAAATTATCTTTCTTTTTAGCTATAAGGAAGGTAGTTAGCTTATAGAATTTCTCTTTAAAACCCTTTTTTTATTACCTTTCTATTTTTAGTGCTATAAAACCCTTCTCTTAAGCCTTTTTCTTTTATATATCTTTCTTTCTCTCTTTATATTATTAAGTAGTATATAAAGCACCTATAGCTTAATAAATTAGCTATTATTAAGTATTTAGTAGTAGTAAAGTTAATAAATTACTTACTAAACTACCTATTTCTAGATTTTTTTAAAGGAAGAATAATATAAAGAAATCCCCCTTTTTTCTCTAAGTTAATTTTAAAAGAGAGAATTCCTTATTATTATTTAGGTTTACTAAAAAAACCTCTAAATAGCTACCTTTATTATAAGTGCTTTTAAGTATACTTTAGTTAGTAGTATACCTAAATAGTATAAAAGTCTAGGAGAATACTATATAATTCTCTTTACTATTTATAGTATAGGTAGCTATAGGTACTTTTTAAGGCCTTTTATACCCCTACTTTATTAGTAAATAAATCTTAATATCTCTAGACCTTTTTATTCCCTAATCTTCCTTTTCTTTCTCTTTATAGGTAGTATCTCTATCTTAGTTATTTAATATAATAGCTACTTAGCGCTTAATAGCTAATTTAATATCCTTCTTTATAAGGTCTATTTCTATTATATATAGCTTTATAATAGTGCTTTAGAATTTTACTAAACTATTAGATATTTTTATAGTATAGGTCTTATTAATTATTACTAATAGCTTATAAGAGCTATATTAACTACCTTTTTCTTACTATATTTATATATTTAATTATAGTAATAAATTATAGGTTAGGAGGGTATTTAGTTTATTTTTAGTATATAAAGCATCCTATACTTATTTTTTAGTAAGGTATTTATAGGCTTTATTAATAGCTTTATAAAGAATTATAGCCTATTAAGTTATTAAAAGACTAGGTATAGATTTTATAGTTATTTTAGAATATACTTTAAATACTAGTAGTATAGGTATAAGGCTATTAAGATCTATAGAGTTATTAATAGCTTTAATAGCTATTTATAGCTTTTAAGCTAAGGTAAGTAGCTTACTTACTTTATTATTAATAATATTATATACCCTCCTAAGGGGTATATAGTATTATTTAACCTTACTAATACTATTATAAGCTTCTATAGGTACCTTACTTATATTAATTACTATTAACTATACTAAGTAGTGGAATTCTATAGAAGTAAAGTATTTTTTAGTATTATAAATAATCTAGTTAAAAGGTCTAAAATATATATTAATTTAATATTTTTTAAGGGCATTTTAAATATTTAATACCTTTTATTATTAGGGTTTAAGAAAGTATATAGCTTAAAATAAGGTTATAGTATTAATAATATATAGAATAGGTTTTCTATTAATTTAGAGAATATTAATAATAACTTTATAGTTAAAGTTATAGTTTTTTTTTAATATAAATTTAAAGTAGTTAAGAGCTTTACTATATATTTAGTATTAGTAATATTCCTAAGTAAGCTTCTTAATAGCTACTACTATTATTTCCTTATTAGTATACTATAGTAGCTTTATAAGTCTTACTATAGAAGGGTAGCTAAAATAGTAATAAAGTTAGTAAATTTCTTACTTTAAGAGATAGAAAATCTTTACTTTAGTAGCCTATAAGGTTTACTAAGAGTATTCCTATTTATATATAATAGAAACCTTTATATTACCTTAAATAAGTAGATTTTTAATATTATTTAGCTTTATATTTATTCTATTTATATCTATAATATAGTATAAAAATAGCGTTAATAAGCTAAGAATATAAAAGTTAATAGGACTAAAGACTATTAGTATATAAAGAAAACCTAAAGATTTTACTAATTTAGCTCTAAAGTTAATAGTATATTAATTAGTAGCTTTAATCTTTAAATATAGTATTAGCTTTATTAATATAGTTACTTAGCTAATTTCTACTATTAATATACCTATTACTTTAGTATTTAAAATAATTCCTTAAAATACCTTAGTAATATATCTTTCTTTTAATATAAAGCATTATAGGTTTAATTAGTTAGTTTACTAGTAGGGATTATTACTAAAAAGAGTATATTTAAAGGTATTATTTTTTAGTATTTTTAAGAGAAAAAAACCTTTAGAAATTAGTATTTAAAGTAGTAATACTAGTTACTTTAAAGTAGGCTCTTCTATTAGAGGTAGTATTAATATAAAGAATTATATAAATATTAACTCTAAACCTTAATTTATTTTTTACTCTATAGTAAAGTATATATTAATAGCTTTTTAAGTAAAGTAGTTAATATAGTTTAGGGCTTTATTTTTATTTTTATTAAATTCTATTATAATATCTTTAAATGCTTATAAAAAGGCATTATAACTTCTATTAGTTAGTAAGTTTTTATAGTTTTTACTCTTTTACTAATAATTCTTTGCTTTTTATTACTTATACTTTAGGTAGTTTATTAACTAATATCCCTATTTTTTATAAATAAAGCACTTTTTAGAGAATTTTAAAGAATTACTTTTTCTAAATAAAAATTATAGTTTATTATAAGCTTATTTATAGTATTAGTTTATAAATAGTGCTTTATTATTTTCTTCTTTTAAATTAGTAGTTTTAGCTATTTATTACTATAATAAGATATTTTTATTTATATATAGGCATTTTTTAAGGTCCTTAAGTATACCTTTAAATATTAATATATAGTTAAAAAGTGCTAATTTATACTTAAAAACTAAGCTTATAGCTATAATAAGCTAGCTATAGAGCTCTATATTAACTATAGTAAAGGGAAAGAAACTATAGTAAATTTTCTTAAGGTTTATAATAAAAAGCTTTAAGTACTTTAATTTACTTTTTCTAGGATTTTTTATAATAATTTTATAAAAAGAAATATAATTTTACTTAAAGTAGTAAAATTACTAATTATTTTTTATTTTAAAGTGCTTTTTTATATATTTTATAAGCTCTTTAAAGGGTAAATAACTACTAAAGGGTTTATTAAGGTAAAATATAAGGGTATTATTTATAAGAATAATAGGAAATACTCTAAGCTAAATTTCTTATAGAATATTATATTTAGTATAGAGATTAATAAAAATATTAACTTTAGAAGTTATAAAGTTATATATTTTCCTACTATATTTATTCTCTTTATTATAGTTTTTTATAATATCCCTAATAATCTATTAAATTTAGTTATTAAGTATAGTACTTATAGAAGTAAGTTATAAAGAATACTAAAAGTCTTACTTTTTTTAATATTCTTTATAGCTATTTTTATAAGGTATTACTACTAATAATAACTATTTCTAAGTTTATTTTTTTTAGTATTATAGAAGGTATTATATAGTAGTAGGGGGAATTTATATATACTAAGATTCTAGTTTTCTAGGTAGTAAGGAATATTATATTATAGTAGGGGGGGTTTAAATACTTTAAGGGGGAATTTATAATAGTATAGTAATAGGAGAAATATATATACTTTATAAAATATATTATAATAACCTAGATATTTTATTATTATTATTAATAACTAGTTCTTTAGTAGTAAATAGAGTTTTAGTAATTTTAGCTTTTATTTCTCTATATAGCTTAATTTCTTTATTTTAAAGTATATTTTATAGAGTTTATTAAAGTAAAGTATTAATTCTTTTAAAGTTTACTAATATTTATTCTATAAAGTTATCTTAAAAGTAATTAAGTAAATATTTTACTTCTTAATCTTTAAGTTAGTAATACTAAATTTAATAAGTAATAATATTATTAATTTTAATAAGTAAAGTATTATAAAGATTTATTAGGTTTTTAAATATATCTTTCTAAGCTAGGGAGATAAGTTATATAAATTATATTAAATTAAAAGGTAGGGTATTAAAGTTAGAGTATTTTAAATTTACTACTAAGTGTAAATTATTAATATTACCTATTTATTTACTAATATATCTTTAAAGGGAATTATTATTATATATATATACTATTCTTAGGGAATTTAATATATAGAGGTAGGGTTAATAATAGTTAATAGATTAGGGATTATAGAATTTATAATAATTAACTAGCTTAGTTAAGTAAACTTAGGTTTTTCTTCCTTTAAAGTAGCTAGAAAAGTAAGAAAATAAGTAAAAAAGGGTAAAGAGAGGTTTATTATAATAAATAATAAAAAAGAGGTCTTTTTTTAATAAAAAAGTTAGTAAAACTTACTAACTATAGAGGTTAGTTTTCTAAAGCTTTTTTTTATAAAAAGTGCCTTTTTTTAATAGTAAAAATTTTATAATAATAAGTATTTTTATTTATAGTATAAATAAGGAGATACTTTAAGCTTATTTCTTTAGTATTACTAGTTTAATCTATAGTTTATAACTAAATATAACCACTAATTAGTATTAGTTTTTACTAGGTAAGGTAAATTAAAATAATACTATAAAAAGGGCATAAAAAATAAGGTTAAAAAGTTATATATATTAATATTTAGAATCTAGCTACCTATAGTATTATAGGCAGAGGTATGTGTATATATAGGGCTATAGGCTATTGCATTGCCCTACACCCTCCTTAGTATAGCTAATAGGATAGTATATATCTATTCTAGCTGCGCTAAGGTTACTCTGTAAGGGAGCAATTCCAATAGTTTAATTTTTATTTTTATGCGTTTTTTTAGCCACTCTTTAAGCAATTCCTCTTTTTTTATAAAAAGAGAAAATTTATAAGTGTTAGAATTACTCCCTTATAGAGTAATCTTAGTATAGCTAGAATAAATGTATATAATCCTATTAGCTATACTAAGGAGGGTGTAGGGTAATGCAATAGCTCATAGCCCTATATATATATATCTCTACCTATAATACTATAGGCAGCTAGATTCTAGACATCTATATACTATAACTTTTAACCTTGTTTTTCATGCCCTTTTTGCAGTACTGCTTTAATTTACCCTGCCCGGTAAAAACTAATAAAAGGATTACTAATAAAAGAGCAAAAACTATAAGAACCTACTAACTAATAGAAGTTATAATACCTTCTTATAGGTATTTAAAGGTATTATAATAAAATCTAATAAGAATAAGAATAAAGCACTAAACTATATTAATTACTTTACCTAAAAAGCTATTAATATATACTTTACTATAGAGTAAATAATAAATTAAAGTCTAGAGTTAATATTTACTTAATTCTTTATATTAATACTATTTTTAATAGAAAAGCTTACTTTAAAGTAGCTAGTATTACTACTTTAAATGCTAAGTTCTAAAGGTTCTTTTCTCTTAAAAATGCTAGAAAATAATGCCTTTAAATATACTTTTTTTAGTAATAATCCCTACTAATAAACTAACTAATTAAATCCTTAATACTTTATATTAAAAAAGAGATATACTACTAAGGTATTTTAAGGAATTATTCTTAATACTAAAGTAGTAAGTATATTAATAGTAGGAATTAGCTAAGTAACTATATTAATAAAGTTAATACTATATTTAAAGATTAAAGCTATTAATTAGTATATTATTAATTTTAAAGCTAAATTAGTAAAATCTTTAGGTTTTCTTTATATACTAATAATCTTTAGTTCTATTAACTTTTATATTCTTAGCTTATTAATACTATTTCTATATTATATTATAAATATAGATAAAATAAAGGTAAAGCTAAATAATATTAAAAATCTACTTATCTAAGGTAATATAAAGGTTTCTATTATATATAAATAGGGATACTCTTAGTAGACCTTATAGGCTACTAAAGTAAAGATTTTCTACCTTTTAAAATAGAAAATTTATTAACTTTACTATTATTTTAGCTATTTTTTTATAGTAAGACTTATAAAGCTACTATAGTATACTAATAAGGAAATAATAATAATAGCTATTAAAAAGCTTACTTAAAAATATTACTAATACTAAATATATAGTAAAGCTTTTAGCTACTTTAAATTTATATTAAAGAAAAACTATAACTTTAACTATAAAGTTATTATTAATATTCTTTAAATTAATAGAAAACTTATTTTATATATTATTAATACTATAACCTTATTCTAAGCTATATACTTCCTTAAACCCTAATAATAAAAGGTATTAAATATTTAAAATACCCTTAAGAAATATTAAATTAATATATATTTTAGACCTCTTAATTAAATTATTTATAATACTAAAAAATGCTTTATTTCTATAAAATTCTACTACTTAGTATAGTTAATAGTAATTAATATAAGTAAGGTGCTTATAAAAGCTTATAATAGTATTAGTAAGGTTAAATAATACTATATACCTCTTAAAAGGGTATATAATATTATTAATAATAAAATAAGTAAGCTACTTACCCTAGCTTAAAAGCTATAAATAGCTATTAAAGCTATTAATAACTCTATAAATTCTAATAGCCTTATACCTATACTATTAGTATTTAAAGTATATTTTAAAATAACTATAAAATCTATACTTAGTTTTCTAATAACTTAATAGGCTATAATTCTCTATAAGGCTATTAATAAAGCTTATAAATACCTTACTAAAAAATAAGTATAAAATGCCTTATATACTAAAAATAAACTAAATACCCTTCTAATCTATAATTTACTACTAAAATTAAATATATAAGTATAGTAAGAAAAAAGTAGTTAGTATAGCCCTTATAAGCTACTAATAATAACTAATAAAACTTATACTATAAAAATACTTAATAGTTTAGTAGAATTCTAGAGTATTATTATAAAGCTATATATAATAGAAATAAACCTTATAAAGAAGGATATTAAATTAGCTATTAAGCGCTAAGTAGCTACTATATTAAATAACTAGAATAAAAATACTACTTATAAAGAGAAAGAAAAAGAAAATTAAAAAATAAAAAAGTCTAAAAATATTAAGATTTATTTATTAATAAAGTAGGGGTATAAAAGGCCTTAGAAAATACTTATAGCTATTTATATTATAAATAATAAAGAGAATTATATAGTATTTTTCTAAACTCTTATATTATTTAGGTATACTACTAACTAAAATATACCTAAAAGTACCTATAATAAAAATAGCTATTTAAGGGTTCTTTTAATAAACTTAAATAATAATAAAAAATCCTCTCTTTTAGAATTAACTTAAAGAAAAAAAGGGGATTTTTTTATATTATTCTTTCCCTAAAAAGATCTAAAAATAGGTAGTTTAGTAAGTAATTTATTAACTTTATTACTACTAAGTACCTAGTAATAGCTAACTTATTAAGCTATAAGTATTTTATATACTACTTAATAGTATAAAAAAGAAAAGAGAGGTATATAAAAAAAAAAGGCTTAAAAAAAGGGTTTTATAGTATTAAAGATAGAAAGGTAATAAGAGAAGGGTTTTAAGGAGAAATTCTATAAGCTAACTACCTTTTTTATAGCTAAAGAAAAAAATAATTTCTAGCTTATAATTAACCTTAAAAAAGAGAGTAAAATTAGTAATAAAGGCAAGCTTTTTACTAAGTTAAATAAGAAGGAAATTAATATTTTACTAAATTAAAAAGTATTTAAATTTATTACCTTTAACCCTTAATACTATAGTAATTATTATTTCTTTAATTTTTATATAGTTAGAGAGATTAAAGGTAAAGAAACTAATATACTATATAAAAAATTAAGACTTATAATTTAAGGCTATAGTAATAGTAATAAAGGTATAATTCTTATATAATCTCCTATAATTTAGAGAGCTAGCTAATAGCTTATTATAGCTTTAATACTATTATTAGTAAAAGAAAAGATCTCCTTATAGCTTTAAAATATTATATAAGTATATATATAGTTATAAACTACTTTTAATAAACTAATAATTATAAAACTACTTTAATAAATTACTTACTTATATTTTATAAATATAATTATAGAAGTTATTAAGCTATTATATAGAATTATAAAGGTAGGTATTTACTAGTAAGTAATCTATATAAAATACTATTAAAAGAAACTTATAATAACTATATTAAGCTATAATCTATACTTACTTATTATATTAGAGAAAAATTCTAACTTTAGTATTATTAGTATATAAACTAATAATACTTTAGGCCTTAGTAATAATATATTCTATAAAAGAGAAGAGATTAAATTAAAAAATATAGGATTCTTTATAAAACTAAAGCTATAATTAATAGCTAAGAAACCCTTTATTTTTAATAGTTATATTCTCTTATAATTTACTAATAGTATTATTAAAGTTAAGTAAAAAGGCTAAAGTAAGAAGCTAGTAATAATTATATTTAATTAATTAACTACTAAGCCTAAATATATAAGGTAATAAGCTTATAAAGTATATATTTTAATAATTTACTAGCCTAAAGCTACTTTTAACCTTTTAGTTATAGTATAGGCTTTAAACCCTAATTAAACTAATATAAATAACTTTAATAAAAGAATTTAATAGTAAATTAATAATTATAACTATAGAATTTAATATATTTTACTAAACCTTTTATTAGTAGTATTATATATATTTATTAATAGTTCTTTTATAAATAATAAAGACCTAAGTTTATAAATTAAGTTTATAATAATTCTTAGTAATAAAAAAAAGAGTAGTAATAATACTAAATTTAATCTCTATAGAAATATTATTATATATAGCTTTACTAAAAGTAAAAGAGTTATAAAAAGTGCTCTTATATCTAAGCTATATAGAATAGTATAAAGTATAGATATTACTTATATAGTAAGTATTATATTAAATATAATTACTAAAAAGCTATAAATATTACTAATTTTAATAATTATTTATACTAACTCTTTTTTATTATATAAATATCTTATAAAGTTAGGTATAATAAAGAAAAAAAGACTAATAATTAATATTATAGCTCTTTATTAATTATATAAAAGGTAAGAGATTATAGAGATTTAATAGATTAATAGAAATAATAATATTATAAATACTATAATAAAAGTAATACTAAATAAGGCCTTAAAAGGATTTATTAATAAGAATAAGGCTTAAATTTATATAAAAAAATAGGTAAAAAAGAAAGCATTAAATAAGGGAATAAATAATATTAGAAATATTAAATAATAAGAGAGAATTAGAGTTATTAAGTTAGGTAATTAACTTAGTATAAAGCTAGCTAATTAGGATTACTCTTTCTAACTAAGGGATTTACTTATATTTACTTTATTTAATTTTTATTTTTATGTGTTTTTTTAGCTACTTTTTAAATAATTTCTCTTTTTTAATAAAAAAAGAAAATTTATAAGTATTAGAATTACTCCCTTATAGAGTAACCTTAGTATAGTTAGAATAGATATATACTATTTTATTAGCTATACTAAGAAGGGTATAGGGTAATATAATAGCCTATAGCCCTATATATATATATATACCTCTGCCTATAATACTATAGGTAGCTAGATTCTAGAGATCTATATCTATAACTTTTAACCTTGTTTTTCGTGCCCTTTTTGCAGTACTGCTTTGATTTACCCTGCCCGGTAAAAACCAACACTAACAATAAAGCTAACAATAAAGCTAACAAAAAGGATAAAAAATCCTGATCACATAGAATACAAGAGGGCTAGGGCATACTACGCATTACATTTATTATTGTTTTTTTTGTTTATTTACATTCCTATGCGAATCCCGGTTAATTTGGATAAAGTCGAAAATACCTTCCAAAATGCGAAAATTAATGTCATCCCACTGTATGTAGGTATGTACGCGCTTGCAGGGTACCTGGGACCTTGCGCCCAAAAATAGCCAGGACGTGTTTCACTTGACGGCCGAACCGAGCGTCACGACTAGCATGGGTTGCAGAGAGGTGAAGAGTAAAAAAATGAAATTCTTCTTCTTTCTTTTTCCAGTCATTATATAAATTCTTCTTCTTCTTCTTCTTCTTCTTCTTCTTCTTCTTCTTCTTCTTCTTCTTCTTCTTCTTTCATTCAGTCCGTAAACAAATACAGTACTCAACTGCATCATATACAGCTAGCCATCATCATTCAGTCCGTAAACAAATACAGTACTCAACTGCATCATATACAGCTAGCCATCATCATTCAGTCCGTAACCGAATACAGTCATATCCAGCCAGCCATCATCATTCAGTCCGTAAACAAATACAGTACTCAACTGCATCATCCAGCCAACCATCATCATATCCCAGCCCACAAAACAAAACATAAAACAAAACATCCCATCATGTAGCCATATTACCCGTCCTGTACCCGCCCGTCACGACACCTACAGCTCATCATCATCACCCCTCCCGCGCCTGTAACCCCCCCTCCTAGCCCTCCTCTCGTCCCTCTCGCGTTCCCTCTCCCTGCTCCCGTGACGGTGACGACGCGCCCTCGACTCCGGCACGGGAGCCAAGTGCCCCTCCCTGACGCCCAAATCACTCCCCTCCAGCAAACTCTCCGTGGCAGCACTCTCGCTCGCCTCAGGCCGGTTGAAGCTAAAGTTCCGCCGGGAAGGGCGCGAACGGCTCTCCTCTCTCAGCCGTCTGGCCTCGGCGCGAATCCTCTCCGCCTCGCGCCGCTCGTTCCGATCCGCCGTCGAGTACACCTTGCGGATGGCGGCGCCCGTCTTCTTCCTGTCCTCCGTCGTCGCCGGATTCGTCGAGGCGGGCGTCAGCTGGTGGCGATGGGAACGGGCACGGGGGTGGGATTGGGAGTGGGAGTAGGAATGGGAATGGGAATGGGATACCAGCTCCGACGAGAGCTGGCTCGACTCGGAGGCGTTGGTCGTCGATCCATCCCACTGCGACCCGTCCGACTCCTTGTTCAGCCCACCCACGCGAGCCGGCCTCTCGTGTCGATAACTCCTCAGCTGCTTGAGCGCCTCCTTTTCCGCCAACTCGTCCGTGACGCCATCCTCGCCGGCATGACGGTCCGCGCCCTTCTCGTCCACGCCCCCCTTCTCGGCGCGTCTCCTGCGACGCTCCCGATCCCGCTTCTCCTGCTTCGCGCGCCGCTTCTCCCGCGCCGCAATGTCACTCGCGCCGGCCGTCACGCCACTCAGCCCCGTGCTGTCCGTGATGACGGTCGTGCCGTCCTCGTCGTCCCGCACATCCTTGTACACGCTCCCACCGCCGAGGTCGGTTGAGCGTGTCGCGCCCGACAGGAGCGTTCCGTTGGGGCCCTTTCGGCGCAGCACCGTCGACTTGTAGTCGTCCCAGTCGTTTTCCTGGAAATGAAAGCCGCCGTTCTTGGCCCAGAAGAAGAACCAGATGCCCGTAATCACGAACGCGACGCCAATCAGGGCAAATAGCACGAAGAAGCCCACGTTGTTGATGTCGTGAGGGTCCAGGATACCGTGGGTCAGATCCGAGGTTGGTTTGTCATTGCGGGCCAGCACGAGAGCCGGAGCCATGGTTTTTTTTTTTTTTTAATCTTTTTTTATCTTTATCTTTTTTTTTTTTTCCTTTTTTGCCGTCCTCCCCGAATCAATTCTCTCTGGAATGCAGTCGCGGTAGTCTTCTCGTGTCGGGTCTCAGGTTTAGGTCCCGCGGAGGCGTTGTGTGAGGATCGGTGCGGATAAAGTGGTCCAGAAGGTGTACCGTACCAGACTCTTTCCAGATTCCAGAGTCCAGATTCCACTGCTTACTGCTCTTCCGGGGGAGGGGGAGCAAGACAAAGAAAGAAAGAGCCGAGGAATGCACACACGAGACTGGAAAGTTGTAATGACGACCTTTGGACCTCTGTTGGCTGGCACCCGGCCCGAGACCCTTTTCCGTGCAAAGCAGGCAGATGCAGGTTCCCACAGAAACGAAAGCGCGCGACTTATTAATTAAGCACGCCAAACAAACATAAAAAAATGCCGGGGCTGGGCGGCCGCTGCCAACTGCAGGCTGCATCCATCCACTCACACGCACAAGCATACACCGGTGCGTGCGACCAATGCATGCTGTTTTTGTTTATTGCCTCTCCCTTTTCTGAGAAGAGAAAAACGGTACTACGCTCCATTGTGGCCGGCCGTCGCCGTGACTTCGCGCGCCGCCTCGGGCTCGCGCTGTGCTGCATGCATCCACCTCACACAGTCGGTCGTGCAACCAGGAAGGGTCATCAGCCATCACTAATGACGCAACTGTAAACAAACCTTCACGCTGGCCGGGCAACAACCCGCGTGCCCCCCCCCCCCCCCCCCCCGCGTCTTTTTCGATTGTATTATTGTATTATTATTTATTATTACCGGGTTGTCACGTTACGTCACCAAGTGACCACACTGCCCTGTCCAGCACATCAGCGCTGTGTTGGGTGTATATGCATCCGCGCATGCGCAGTATGTGTGTATTTCCACCTATTCGAGGGGAAACGGAATGGTTGTGCAGTACACTGCGGGAAGAAAACAAACGTGTGTAATCGATTCTTCTATCGACCGGCCGGCCCTATACGTCTTCTCCACCACCAATTCATTTCAAGACACATCAAGGTTGGCCCTCTGGTAAACAAAAACGCTCATCTACCGCAACATCTGTCGTCTATTCCCTTTCTTTTCTTCCACGGCTTTTTTTTTTTCTTTTTTTTTTTTTTTTGTGACATGGAGTCAAGGTCAAAAATGCTTCCTTAACGGCATTTTGCCGCCACATCTCCTTGCCATATATGGCTGGCGGCAATATGCCCTTTATTGCAAATGAACAAGGCATGTTTGCCAGAGTGGAGAGGTAGATTACATGCGGAACCAAGGAGAGGAGAGAAATTGAAGACTATAGTAACAGAACAAGGAAATACAGTCTTCAAAATGAAGTAAGAAACAAGATCCCATTCTAATCCATCATAAAAAGAAGAAGAGTAAAAGAAAAAAAAAACGCTAGGGTATCAACTCATTTTATTTTTCAATTTTGGCTTCCCACCAATAACAAAGATTTTCGAACCAGATAGTCCAAACCAGTGGGTTTGTAAGGTAATGCGGGCTGTGAATTCGCAGTAGTTTTGTCGAAAATAAGATTCCACTCGACGCGGGTCCACCAAAACGGCGCCCAAGGCAGCCTAAGCGGCAGTCATTGATAGCAATTTGGGAAGAATGAGAACAACATGTAGCGCTTGCTTAGAGAATGAAAGAAAAGAAGTGAAGAAACGTAGAGCAATCAAGTCGAAAACAAGTCTCTTTCAGGGGAAAAAGAAATAAAAGTCATCGGAGTAGAGAGATTATAAAAAAAAAAAAGTCAAACTGTTCTTCGGCCACATGGCACATCAGCCATGTTCATCATAGCCGTCGGAAAGAGAGGTCATAAAGGGTCGTAAGGGGTCGTAGTCCATAAATCCAGTGTTCAATCTTCCCCAAAATGATCCGCCATAGTTTTAATAGGAGACATGACTGGGGGGCGCGTATCTTCTGCTTTGCGAATATGATTGACTGGGGGCGCGAGATCGATGAGGCAGAGCTTTACGTTGGGAATCATCTAGCTGAGGATGAAACATGCTCGCCTTATCGCTACCGAGACGGGCGCCGCCGCCGCCGCCGCCTGCCGCTGTAAAGACAATCTCCGCATGGTCGCCACACTCAATTTCAGCGCCAGGAAAACGGACACGAGCATTGCCGGAGATCTTGATGTTCCAGTCCTCACTATTGTACGAGGTACGTGTGATGCCCGTCGCGTTGCTTCGCCTGTAATCACTTTCGTCTTGGCTACCGCTGCTTCGTGTTGAGCGGCTGCTGGCCACTTCGACTGGCTTACCAGCTTTCCGCAGGAACTCGGCAGTCAGAGGAATGCGCGAGTTACCACTGGTTTCTTCCTGGTACCTCAACGCGTCATTATACTTCTTCTCATCAAGACTAACTCCGCCGGAGGCAAGGGCATTGGAGCCATACGTGGAAGATCGTCGTCGCCGGGTTGACGCTGGCACGACATCGTGGTTGCGATGATCATATGCCGTAGAGCTACGCCGCGGGCGAGGTGCCACGAAGTGTCCTTCGCCGAACGATCCGCTGGGAGAATCATCATGGGACAGGTCTTCCCCGCCCAACAAGTCGTTATCTTCAGTTTCAGCCTGGTCAACAAAGTTGACGGATCTTCTTTGTGTCACTGGCGGCCTCGATTGGTTTTGACGAGAGGGCGGGCGTTGCTGTAGCGTAGGTGGCCGGTATAATGTAGATGGGGGATGTGCAGATTGCGGCCGAGCGGGAACCCGGTCCGGTGGTGGCATTCTTCTCCGATCATCCTCCGCGCGCTGGACCCGGGAAGGACGACGTGTTACTGGCCGCATGGTAGGCGGATTATCCAGATAGTCCTGACTGTCATAATATTCCATGGCAGGTGGTGGCTGTGGCTGTGGCTGTGGTTGTAGCAGGGGATGTGTCATTTTTTGATAACCCATTGCTGACCCAGGTCTGTTCTCGAACAAGCTAGGTCTGGTCTCGAACCGTTGCCTCAAGTGAGAGTGAGGATCGTGGGCGATAATGCCATCAAAGTATTCGGATGCAGGACCAGCAGATGAGGGTGGGTGGGGAGCTGGAATTCCAAATCCGCCTGAAGATGAACCATAGCCTTGCCAGTTGGGAGGTGTATGAAACGGGCCCATAGGGAAGGGTCCAGGAGCCGGATGCGGTGGATGCCACATCGGACTCATGGGAAGAGGCCCGTATGGTTGCCCGGCATGGTAAGTGGCAGGTCGTGACTGGGCTCTTGGACGAGTTCCAGACGTGGCCGGTTGCTGCAGTCCGTAGCTTGCGGGATCATCTACATGACCTCTTTTGTACATGGGACTCGGGGCTGGCTGTGAAGCCGACTGGTTTAGCGTCGTCGGACGACGGGTTCGCGGCGGCCGTGATTCGTCTTTAGCCGTTGCAGAGGGGGCAGCGGCGGCCTTGGCCTTAGCCTTGGCCTTTTGATCTTTTTCATCCTCTTTCAGTCTTCGGTCTCGTCTCTGTTGCTCTCGATCTTTTGCTCTCAGTTCGGGATCGCCACAGTCCTTCCCAGACGAGTGGTGCCTTGTTGCTTTTCCTTTCTGCTCTGCAGCACGACGAGATTCAGACTCACTGAAAGCGGCATCGGCTGATGAAGTCTTCGGAGCAATGGGCCGTTTGTCGGAACGCGATTTACTCGTGTTGGCCTTGGACGGGTTTACATACGCTCCGGATGTGGCATACTTGCGGGTGCCGGGCTTGCCATTGATGGAGCTGCCCGAGTCTTCGTCGGCGTCCTCGACATGTGCCACGCGGGAAAAGGTTTTGGGGCCAGGGGACATGATGACCTCTACAGGCAGTTGGGTTGATGACGAGACGAAAGGTTCAAGTCAAGTATTTGCCGCGGGCGAGGTTCTGCCAAGGTCAATAAGTCAGCCTCCAGCTCGCGCGCTCGAGATTATGGTGCCGCGCGAGGGCGGGAGAGAGGCGACGGGGTGAAGGCGGGTGGCGGATGGCGGATGGCGGATGATGGATGATGGATGATGGATGATGGATGACGGATGACGGATGATGGATGATTTTATGCCTAAATAGCAGGAGTTGACTTTTTTTTTTTTTTTTTTTTTTTTTTTTTT
>SRPZ01000367.1:0-26835 GCA_018360255.1 Claviceps maximensis
TTCTTTTTCTTTTTCTTTTTCTTTTTCTTTTTCTTTTTCTTTTTCTTTTTCTTTTTCTTTTTCTTTTTCTTTTTCTTTTTCTTTTTCTTTTTCTTTTTCTTTTCTTTTCTTTTTCTTTTCTCCATTTTTCTCTCTTCTTTTAACCTTCTATCCCCACCCGCATCTACCCTGCCAGCCACATAATCACCGTTCCCCTCGCATCTCATCGTCCTATTACATCCGAGAGGACGACTCAGAAAACGGACTGTTAGGAACGACCGTCTGGACAAGTTCCGACCCCGCAGCGCTGGTGGCGACCCCGCTCGCGGAACCCGGCGCTCGGCGTCATGTGGTTGCTTCGGCTTGCTAGCATTTAATCTGTCTGTCATGAATTATGTAATTCATCTATAGCTTTTTTTTTCTTAAAAAAAAAAGAAAAAAAGAAAAAAAGAAGAAGAAAAAGAAAAAGAAAAAGAAACACGGGCTCGCCCGTAAACCATCGGAGACACGAAGACACCCCATGGCATTGGATAGATAACGGAAGCGCACAATTGCTTACCCCGCGAGACTCGTATTTCGGGGCGGTTGTGGAATAGTTCTTGTCCACGCGTGATGGCTTTATTAGGATGGAAAACAAGAGTGGGCAGTTATGATAACGACGGCGACAATAATAATAATGATTATAATAATGCTATTTTTAATAATGCTATTATTAATATCATTAATAATAATGTTGATAATAACAAGAGAACTATTAAATGGCACCCTTCTCCAATACCTCGGCATCCCTTGTAACACAGCTATGGCAAGGACAGACCGGCACCAGTCAACCCCTAGCAAGACCTCTTTCCCGCTGCTCTGTTCGCCGCCTTCTTCGCCGCCATTCACATCTCTTGCTGCCTTCGTCGATGCATTTCCTAGCCTCTATTCAACCCATACGCGGGAACGATACCACTCGAATCACTCGCCCAGCCATGATAGGAGGGTGCCGTTTTATCAAAAAGAGGACTGCCCAAGTAGTGTAACTATGACAATCTCTGACGCTGCAACTGCACCCGTGATAATGGCGAGAAATACGCCCGCACCTTGGGTGCCATCTCACCTGCGATATCCCCGAGGGCATCCATACACGTGGAAACTATCTAGCTTATATTATCACGATATGCATAGAAAATGCTATCTAATAAACATAAATGGGGAAACTATTACAGAAAGAGATGTATTTGATTTCATCTTTCAATTTTCAGTAAAACCTTCATCAAGTGGTAATATTCTTAGAGTAAGTAATCTTCATGGTAAATTCCCTTGTGATGCGGCGACAGAGGAGCTACGGCGTGCACAAGGCGGCGCACACAAGATAAAACAAATGTATACGACTCTGCAAAATGAACAATCGTGTATTCTTTAAAAAATAAATAAATAATATAAAATATAAAATGCCTCTTTCTGAAACGTTTAGCACAAATGACACCGTGGACACTGTCCCGTTCCTGCTTAATCTTGCGCGATACATTCGCCGTGTCCTTCACATGCCTTGAATGCCGCTGCTGTTGGCTTGTGATGATTGGGTATCGCATTTTGTGTCTATAAATAATCCTACAAAGAGCTGCAGGGCTCTTGGCTTTTCAAAAGGACAGGTAAAAGAGAGAAAAAAAAAAGAGTAAGCTGGGCATTCATCCAACTCCTGACCCCGACAAGCATTAAATTAGCACGAATTCCCTGTCCCTCCCCAACAATATGTTATCCTTTCAAATCAGTTGCAAGGGAATGTTGAAAATCTCACAAATATGTGTGTAAATGTGTATGCGTGCGTAGATACGTGCATGTACATGAATTGTTTGATAGTGTACAAAGCTCAAGCGCGCAAACACATTTACACATACACACGTGTGGACAAAACACGGGTGTCTTTGTCCTCAGCCGGTATACATGGTCAAACTCCGCCGCCCATGAAAGCTGCAAGATCGTCAAGATCAAGAAGCTGTTTCTCAAATGCTTGACAGAGTTCGGGAGCTGTCATGTCCTGGCTTGGAACCTGTCCGTCTTGCATTGTGGCGACACCATTGGGAGATGCGCCTGGGCTTGCTTGTTTGCCATTTGTGGGCTGCATTAAAGCTTGAGGAGCACCGATAGGAGACGAAGTGCTAGCTGCTGCCGCTGCCGCGGCGGTCGCAGCAGCGCCAGCGACTCCGGAGCCACCGTTGATAGTGGTGACGCCGCGTCGCGGCGGTATGGCCACAGGAGGTTCGCTGTCTCCTCGGGCAGATTCTGACACAGATCTAACAGCAGTCGAGAGATGAGCAGCACCGACAGCGCCGGCAGCACCAGCAACTCCGCCTGCTGCACCATGGACTTCGTATTCCATGTTGTCAGTGTTGCTATCGGCATTAGACGAAACCTCGTCCTTGACACCGCTTCCAGAGTTACGGGAACCGGAACCGTGCCGGGAAGAAGAGGTAGTCGAATTGCCAGACACAGAGCCAGCATCGTTATTGAGAACTCTCTGCATGATGTCGAGATGACGATGCCAGATAGACATCAGTGGCCAGCTAGCGGTTCCGTTGTGCATAAACTTCAGCCCGTCTCGCACGATATGGGCCGCTGTCTCTACAGCATTGGGCGGCGTGAGTCCCTTGAGAGACAGGTAAGCGACTGTCGCGCTAGAGGTGAAGGCCGAGAAGAGCATCACAATGGGGAAGCACGTGGGGCTGTCCTTCTCTTGTCCGGCCTCGACAGCGTTCAGCAGCACGCTGGTGGCATGACATGACGTGAGAAGGCCGTCGACAAGATCGTGGCGATAAGAATTCCACTCCAGACTGAATGACGGGGATTTTACGTGTTGCAGAAGCTGCCGACGACGAATGAAGATGGTGGCGCAGTGCAAGAGACAGTGAAGCATGGCAAACGTATAGCCTGAGCCCATGGTCATGTGCGAGTTAATCTGCCCAGGCTTATCGACCAACTGCATAGGCAAGGTCGCGCGGAGTTTTTCGATCTTGACCAAGAGATCCGTGCAATGTTCCTCGCGGAATGCGTGGACCGTTTCCGCGGTCAGCATGCCGACCACATCGCGCCAGATTTTGGTAGCCAGAACAATGTATCCAAACTCGCCAATCTCCCCACCACCGGCATGACTGGGAGACAATCCAATGCGACCGATGTCATTGGGCAAGGGCATTACGTAAATGGCATTGCCAAAGGTAAAGTTCATGTCAGAACAAGGAAGCGAGACATCAGCAGTATCCCCGGCGGATAGGGCTGAGAACCGACCAGGGGTGCTAGTGAGCAGGCAGTCCAGAATGTACACCAACCACAGTGTACGTCTCAGGGACTCATCTCGAAGAAACCGATCGGCCTTGTCCGAGCCGTTGTGGCTGTTGAGAATACGGTACATCTGCAGCATACGTGCTGCCTGGCCGAGGTAGATGTAGGCACGAACGGCATTGCCGGTCCCCCATTCGTGAATGACGACAAGACATAATGCCTGAATGTCCGCAAGACCAGGATTATCAAGATTTTGATTGATATGCACAATGGCTTTGGCAGCAAACGTCTCCGCAGCCTTAGTGGGAGAGGTGTACCGACGGATGAGAGTCGGCGAGCTCCTACATGCCAATTCATTGCGTCAGCCAAGACCGTTTCGAATTCCATGCGGAGAATAACACAACACGAGAGTGATGCGCCGGGGTGAGCCACGATGGGGTAAGGGCAAGGGAAAGCAAAACTCCTTACCGGGCAGCGCAAGTCAAAAGTCCGTAGAGAAGACTCGAATCCAGTGAGCCATCCTTCAACTGCTGGATAAACGAAGGCCTGTGGAAGGCTACACAAGCCGGGAACGTCTTGTAGACGACACGCTCGCATTCGGCAATCAGCTCGGGGGTGACCCTGAGGAAAGAAGAAAGTCAGCAACCAGATGCAATCTCGTTTCACAACTTGGGTAGGGCAAGAGCAGGACAGGAGCGGGCATCGGGCGGGGGAAGGAGCAGCTGGTCGCTGGTCGCTGTGCGTTTTGGCGGATGGCCGGCAGCAGCGAGACTCGGAGCCCCCCGTTCTGATGAAAACCCAGCATGTATTATGTATGCACAGCCAGCCAAGTCCTGGCACCATGTGAGGGAGGAAAAAGCGGGTGGGGGCGGAAGGGCAGACCACATATGCAGGCCCGTGGAGCAGGCCGCCGGCAGCTCGGAGCAGACGAATGGCCCCCACAGGTGCATGGAAGAGTCCCGAGCCCAGCCCAGTGCCGCCGTGAGAGGCGTGGCGCTGCGACGCCGCACGACGACGACGACAACAATGCGCTCATGCAGGACAAGAGGCAAGCAGACGGACGATGGGGGCCAGAGTATGGCAGAAAAAGAAAAAGGGGGAGGGGGGGCCAGCAGGCGAACCAAGGCCCGTCGGGGTTTGTGGATCAGCCAGACACTTACTTTTCCGGAGCCATGGGCACGCTGCGGGCTGAGGACACAGCGCCCACAACGGATTGCTGTCTGGGCTCAGACGTTCCGGGCCCGGATGCCGGCAGGCTTTCGCGTGCTGGGCGATGATGCGTGTTTGCGTGGCGGGCCGGGCTATGGCCGCGGTGATGCGCCATGCTTTCTGAGGGCAGGTAGCAGTCGTGCATTCCTTTTAAGCAGTTTTTGCACGGAGGCCGGCCATTGTCGTAGACGCACTTCGTCTTACCCTTGCGGCAGCGGGTACATGCGCCGCCCGCCCTGAGGGCGGTTGCGCGAGGCAGGCCGCCCGACGACATGAGTGCAGCCAGACGCGACGAGGAGGGTGCGGGAAAACGGCCAACGGCACAGGCGACAAGAGGTTCGGTGGGCAGACGACGTCGGGCGCGAAATGAAGACGTGAAGAAGGCGGTTGGGCGTCGCTGGCGACGCTGACGATGTTGCTCTGCACGATGCCGGCGCCTCGACACGTCGCTTCCGTCGTTGAGCGGAAGAGGAGCTGGGGGAGAAGATGGAGTTTTTTTTTTTTTTTTGTTTTCCCGCGGGCGGTCAGTCAGTGACGCGTGGTGATGGAGACGGAAGCAGCTGGTTAGCTCCCAGAGACTGGCAGAGACTCGTATCCTCAGATCCTCAGAACGTTCACCAAGTCCGTTGGACGACCGATGCGATGCGTCTTGAGTCTGTTGGAGGAAGAGACTGGGAGTTTGCGACGAGAAAGAGCTGGGAAAGTGCCGATAGAAGAGGGAAATAACAAAACCACGAGTCCCGGGTGGAAGAGAGAGAAAGAAGAAAAAAATGAGACGACCAGGGAAATGCGGGCGAGGGCAAAGCGAGGCAGACACGGACGGGCGGCGGAGCTGGGGGTGGAAGCGGGCGTCGCCAAGGACGGGGAGGGGCCAACGACCAGCTGGCATGGCAGGCTCTCCAGTCGCCTGGTGGCCGCACCGCGGTACCAGATGTCCAACGCAAGGCACGGGCGGATCGGCTTGCTCTGCCGGGCCTCGCTGCCCCGCCCCAGCCCAGCGTCTGCAGTGATGATGAGCAAGTCCCCAACTTCCAAGCACCGGGGCTCGCTAATGCGCTGACGCGCTGCGCGCTGCGCGATGCGCGATGCCCACCGTGCCACCCGCGCCAGCTGTGCCAGCTGTCGCAACCGTGCCAACCGTGCCAACTGTGCTGCCGCCGCCGTCTCCAGCCGTCCGTCCATCCGTTTGCCTCTGCCTCGAGATGTCCGCCGAAAACCCGCAGGTGGGCCCCTTGTTCAAGCTTTCCAATTGGCTCGCTCGACCAAGTTCACTCGAATTCCATTGGTTGGTCGGCCTGCCTGGCTTGACTGTCTCGCCTGGCCTCGCCCATCAAGAGAAGGGCATGCTCCTTGCCTCACCTCTCCTCCCCTCTCTTTCCTTTCTCCGCGCGTCATCGCATCGTTTGGGCGTGTTGGCCGTCTAGACGCCGAAGCGTTCCAGTGGGTGGTGCCCACACCCTCAAGTCGGGCGAATTTATGAGACGAGCGAGGCTCTCTTTCTTTCTTTCTTCCTTTCTTCCTTCCTTCCTTTCTTCCTTCCCCCAACTGCTGCATCGACAAAAACGCTGCTTGTCTGGCCGGTCGGCACACCACCGTGCAATCTGAAGCTCCGAAGGGAAGCTTCCGCATTGACGAGAAATGCTTGCAAAGCTTGGGGCGAGAAGCACGGCACGACGGCGCTACCCGAGCCTTGCTGCACACGGAGCCCACACGATTGCAACACGACGGTGCCAACACGTTGTTGATGGTTGCTGGAAGACACCTGCAAGCATGCACGCCTGCACGCACGCACGCACGCAAGCACCAGTCAACCCTGACGGAGCTGATGGTTCGGTCGTCGTCCATGTCGCAGCCTTCGGCAGGCGGCAGTTTGGCTGTGAGTCGTCCGTCATACATGACCGTGGTGTCCCCGCTCTGGTAGCCACGGACAGGGCAGGGCAGGGCAGGGCGGACGGCGTGTTCACGGCACTGTGCTGTTGGAAAACGCAAGCCCTCGTAGTACAAGGCCATTCTCTTTTGCTCTCAATGTTTCGAACTTGGCCAAGCAGCAGACCGTGGCGGGGGCGCGAGCTCCGACTGCGTGTGACATCTTCGGCTGCACTCGACTCACCGTTGCCCGTTCTTGCCGACGTCATAGTCCATACTTCTTGATTCCTTTCTCCGTGATCTATTTTTCAAGGTATTTCTGTTTGTTTGCTTGGTTGGTTGGTTTGTCATTTCTATGTTTAGACACCCCTTCTTGCGACAGAAAAAGAAAAAGGGGGGGCGGCGGTGAACTGGGTTGCGTTGAGACAGAATGATGGACAGGGCCGGACCACCCACACTCCATTATGAAGCCGATCGCCCAGCAGGCAGACGACAACAGACGACAGACGACTACATGAAGCACAAAACAAACGCAAGCATTGACTGCAGAACTGCAGAGCATATGTACAATGGCCATCAACGCGGCCGATTTAGGTCCTGGCCCCAGACCAGCGAATAGGGCCGGCCTCGGTGCCGGTCATGACTGGCCACTGGCGACGGGCGGCGCGATTGGCCAGCCAAAAGAGAGCACTGCCAGCTAGCAGGCACTGCCTTGAGTGCCTAGAACATATGTATTTCCATCCATCCAGTCCCTTGCATCATCTCAACGTCCCATCCAGCATCAATTCAGCACACATCGGGCTTGACTTCTCTTTTGATGCCTTTGCTGGAGGGGGGGAGCGAAATAGACGCCATCTTCTGCACCATGCCAGGAAGAGATGAAAGGCCAACTTTGTGCATATGCCCCTGCAGACCTCTGCCAGCGCCGCATTGAGTTGAGTGAAACGTGAGGCACATTTTCCTGGCGAGAGAACGCACAACGAAGTGGAAGGTGGCGGGGGCGGAGCGCATCAGACCATGGGGAGGAGGGAGGAGGGAGGAGGGGGGGGAGGCATCGGGACAGACCACGCTTGGTGCCAGCCAGAGAGAAGGAGGAACCGGCCGGAGTTGCCTGCCTCGACTGCCTCGGCGGCCAACGTTGCTCCTCCAATCATCAGGCAGCATTCGGCTGGCGAGGCCGCCCTCGAACGACCACAAACCCAGCCGTGCATCATTTGTTTTTTTTTTTTTTGGAAAAGAAAAAGGCGACGCGGCGGAAATCCGACTTTGCAGTGGAATACCAACTCGGCTCATCCACAGCTCATCCACATGTTCCGTGTCTTCGGAACCTGACCACTGGGCAGCACGATTGCGGGTGGGGCCGAGGACGGCCCTCGCACTTTGCACGAGGCCGATGGAGAATGCCGTCAGAGGAAGACGAGACGAAACGCGTGAGGAGAGAGGTAGTAGATACCTGGGTACGTATGCAGGTATGTACAGATGTATCAATCGATTGACTGCCAACTACCAACTACCTAGGCGAGGCACCGAAGAAGGGAGGCGGCCAGGATTTTTCCATCTCACACTTTCTGCCCGTTCTGCCGCTGGCGATCCCACCCTCCGCGGACGGCTTGTGCCTGGATTGCGACGACAAGCAACGTACCATGGAAGAGATGTTGGCTGGTTGTCTGCCTGACAAAAAGACGGGCTACATTTTGAGGCGATTGGGTCCCCCTACCTTGACTCTTTGCTTAGAATGTACATTCCACGCAGAGAGAACGAATCATGCGCCTGCTTTACCCTCGTTGAAATGCAAATCGCCGCTGTCGACTGGCCGATCGACAAATACCCTGGCTACCTTGGTTTTTTTTTCTTCCCCCTTTTTTTTCCATCTATAGGCCAGCCGTGGGTGAAGCATTGTGGATTTTTTATAACAAAAAAAAAGAAAAGAAAAGAAAAAGGCCCAGTCGGCTTCCGTTTTGACCGATACCGATTATTGACACACGGTTGTTGTCAAGTGTTTGCTCGCTGTGGCTAGCCGTATTCATCTGCTGGTCATTGCCCTCGTCGTCTCCCGTCGTCTCCGGCGCGCGGCCCAGGATTCTTGAGTCTCGAGTGTGCCCGGAACAGGGCCACCTTAGGACCCAAGGTCTGGCCGGAACTGCTGAAACAAAAATGCAGAAGGCAGTTCTCACGAGAGACATGAGTGCGTGGCCGACAACAGTAACAGCAGTGGCGTGCGTGGACACCGGCCGGTGCTGGCTGGTCATGCACATGGATTCCCCTTCCGTCCCCGCCGAGTTGTTGCAGACCGAGCGGCATGCGATGGCATTCGATGGCATCAGAACATCAGACGGCATCAGATGGTTCTCGTGCCCCCCACCCCTTTCTTTCCTCTCCTCTCCCCCCGGTCCAACCGAGACAGGTCGAGGTGAGTGGCCGCGGCACAACCAGCCGTCCCCCCAATACCAGAGTACTACATATACATGGTACTTGCGCCCAATTTAGAGAATGGAGGGTCCGACACGCGCGCTGGGCTTCCGAGCTCCAGAGTTCCAATCGCGCCTTGGTCACAATGTGGCGCTCCGACGCTCCGGTTTTCATCACAAACATAACATGAACCGACAAGACTTATCGCGTCATACGAAGCCTTTTAATCGCAAGCCCTGGTGATACCGTTCAAGTGTTGGCCCGCAGATTCTCAACGTACCTTCTCTCCACAAACAATCGTGCGCTCATCCATTCATTCATTCCGTCATCCTTTTATTTCTTCATTCCGGTGACAAGCCTCAAAAGTCGTCTTGTGGTGTAGAACCAGGCAGGCAATGCAGGTGACAAAATCTCGTGTATCTGCTGTAATGCACCCCAGGCCTCCGGCTGGGGACGACACGCGGCCGCTTGGGTCGTTATAGCGTGACGGTGGCCTGAATAAGTGAGGACAGTCATATGTTTATGCGTCATCCAAATCTGCCGAGCCTATCCCGTTCAAGCGGTTCAAGCGGGCGTTTGACTCTTGTCTGTACAATGCATGCATTTGTGCACACACAGGTGCCTATTATATGCAGTACATACTTGTTGTGAGTCGCAGGACATTCCAACACCATTCACTCCAAGTTTGCGTTCCAAAATGCTTCAAATGATCTGCAGCAACGTACACACTTACATTGAGACGCCTCTTGGACTGACCTCCTCTCGCAGGGCGCGACAACGGGAATCGTCTCGACAGTGCCATAATGCGACGCCAGTCAATAGAGGCGCGCTTTCTTTCCTCCCTTCATTGTGAGACGTATCTGCGTCTTAATATGTTCCAACGTTCGCGCCGCCTTTCTGAAAGAGAAAAAACAAATTGCACGGCAACCTCATCGCACGACGCAATCCGCCGCAGCATCATGCTCGTCGGCTTTGGCGTTCCCTAAGCTCCCAGCCCCCAGCTCCCAGCCCCCCAGGCTTAGACCTAGACCCAGGCATCTGTGTGGTCGAGACGCTGTCCACAGACCGGACTGGAAGCAACGGTGCATGTCGCAAGTATGACGCAACCGGGTTCCCTTGCCAAAGGTGCAGCGGACATGTCATTCCTGTCCGGCTGTGGATCCGAGTCAGGACTCCGGAGTCAGGGCTGGACAAGACATGACAGGACACGACAGGAGGCGACTTGAATTCTAGGTAAATTATAAAGCAAATATATATAGTATAGGAACAGTGAAATAGAAGAAAAAATCCAGATATAGTAAGAACAATGAAAATCTCCCTTTTATTTGTCAATAAATGGAGAATTTAATCCCGAGTTTTGCTGCTGTGGGAGTTACGAAGAGGGAACATCTCTTTGGGAAAGCGGTACTTGTATCTACGCATACGCGCATGCGTACATACAAATACTCATGTCATCCCACCGTATGTATAGTACATCCAACGCTGAGCGATCCGTGGCGCTGTGCACGACACGAGTAATTAGCTTGTTCGGGGCATTTGTATGAATGTATTGAATGTCTAGTCTGGACTGTTCCAAGGTCGGTGCCGCATGCCGTCATGGGCCGTGGAGTGCAGCAAACAATGTCGGCGGCACAGGGCAGTGAGTGGGTTTCGCGGGGAGTGAAAAACACGGGACTAGAGACGAGGTAGAAGGACCAAGACACACAGACAAGGGGTGAAAGAAAGAAAACGGAAACGAAAAAATCAACACGCATACGTGCCGTTGGGATAGGCGACGCCATATTCCAAGGTTAAGCGCACGGCCTTGCCCGGATGGAGGCTCACGTCCCAGGTGACCTCGCCGTCCTTCCTGACGCTGGCCCTCGCGGTGCCCCAGTCCTTGTTGTCGCGGGGGTCCAGACCTGGTGCGCCGGTCCGGACGTCGGCTGCACCGACCGACAGGCCAAGCGGGCTGAGGATGTCGACGCGGAGGTTCTCGTCCTGAGAGAGGGGAACCTGGTCGAGGACGACGAGGGAGGCGGGCTTGGCGGCCGTGGCGCGCGTGTTGTGCAACGTGACTGCTCTGGTGAAGACTGCGGTCGTCTCCTTGCTGAACAGGCCGGGCGAGGCGCGCTGGATCACGGGCTTGGGGTAGGTGACCTTGATGGACGGGTCGACGCCGAGGCTGAGCATCAGGGTGTCGCCGGCGCTGCAGCGGGGGAGCCAGGTTCGGCCCATGAAGCTGCCGTCGAGGCTGAGGCCTGCGCGGCCCTTGAACAGCGTCGTTTTGCTCGTGTTTTTGAACTTGGCTCGGAGGTAAGCTACTGGCCTGTACTTGGCCACGACGGTGTAGCTGTACACGACGTTGGCGAAGCGGAGATGGGCCACGCGCTGCTTCGTGGCCATGGACTTGGGCGCCAGCGTCTTGGCTCCGGGGAGTTCGTATGTCGACGTCATACCCGTTTCTTCCATGACGGACTGTCCCCACTCCGAGTCGTTGTCATTGTCGTTGTTGTCGCCGTTGTCCTCCTCCTCATCGTCATCACGACCGGTCGAGGCGGCTTCCTTGGAGCCCAAAGACATGTGTTTTTTCTCGCCGCGCTGCGGCCCGCTTGCCATCGAGCGCTTGCCGGCTGATGGCGCGGCATTTCCGAACATGATGCCGCCGGATGGGGGCGGCAGCGGCGAAGAACTCCCAAACAAACCCGAGGACTTCTGCCGCGCACCTGATGAGACGGCGGCTGGTGCGGGTGCGCCGAACAGACTCGTCTGCGCGGCTACCTCACTGTGGTCTCCTCGCGGGGCTTCATACCGAGCGATGCCGCCCGTCTTTTCCCCGAAAGCCTTGCCGATTTGGAAGCTGGAGAGCGACTGTACTTCCTCCGGAATGCCAAACATGTCGCCCCTCGACTTGTGCGTCCGGAACAGCATCTGGCTTTTCAGAAACTGGTTCGTGTTGAAGATCTCGTCGCTGCTGCGAGAGCTTTGCTCGTGCACCTGGGCGTAGTCATGACGGGGGGGGCTGTGCACAAGGTTCAAGCACCACGGTTTCAGCGTCGGTATGGCATCGTCGAGGCCCGAAAAGGTCGCCTGCGAGGTCGAAAGCACAACCTTGCTGTTTGCCCACGTCTCGGAGGTCAGGTTGTGAATCTCGGCGTCGAAGCTCAGCGTGCCGGTGGCGCTCGTGGTGGACAGTTGTAGATCGTAACTCGGAACCCAATACGCAGCCGAAGTCACGTATGACAAGACTAAATCACACGAGAGCGTGCGCGCCCCCGTCACGACGTTTGTGTCCTTGTCCCTGTCCTTGTCCTTGTCATGTGCCTGTGCCTGTGTCGCGTCGGAGCTACCACAATCTGCCGCCGGTCTGAAAGCATGTATCTCGCTTGAGACGGACGTCCTACGCGAGGTCAGCGGCGTGGCCGTCTCTGTCTCGAGTGTGATCTTGACGTCGTAGCAGTATTTTGGCCAGAACTTTTCGCGCTCTTTGCGAATTCGCTTCCTCTCCTTGCTGCGTTCATCCCGCCGACGTGCCTTTTTAAACAAGGTCATCCTCTTCGCTCTGGCAACCTTTTGGTTTTGTTTCTCAGCTCTGGCGCGGGCCTTGTCGTCCGTCTTTTGCAGGCGGAATACGACGCTAGCTTGGGCGTCCATCTTTTCGGTAATGTCTCTTTGCTGTCTCAGCCCGGACATGTAATCCTCGTAGGTCCTTGACCGCTGCTGTTTGTACGTCTCCAGACTCTCCTCAATGACCACGCCTCGTTTGCGGTCCAGCGCCTTGGCATATGCGTCCAGCAGCTTCAAACGACTCTCTGCGCTGGCGACGGTCTCGTCGGCCAACCTGAGTGCATCTTCCAGCGCCGTGAGCTCCCGCTTCGCACTTTTCAGGTCGGTGCCTTCTTCCCACCGCCTCTCATCAAGGTCGTCGTCATCATCGCCGTCGCCGCTCTCTGCTTCTGAGTCGTCAGTGTCCAAGTCGGTGTAGATGTCCTCAAATATTTCCCGGTTGGGAAGCTTCTCGATTGAGACGTCACTGATGATGAGAGCGGAGCCTTCCTCAACCTTGATCGAGTCTTGATCAACAGTGGGACTGAGGCCCTTGATGGTGATTTCGTTGGTGCCGGGCTTGAGGCCGATGTTTCTTATATCGCGATGAATATGGGCCCTTGAAGAGAAGAGAGTGACGGATCGGGTGCTCAGGTCCCGAATATTGTAGCTGATTTTGTTTGTGGGGTCCATTTTTATATTTTATTTTGTCTTTTTTGTCTGTCTTCCTTTTTTCCGGATCTTTCTTTCAAAGGGAAGAACCAAAACGCCTTCGATGCAGTCCTTTTTCTTCTTCTCTTTTTTTTCTTTTGACAAACGAGTCGGAGTGGTTGGATGCCTTGGGCCAGGGCTTTATGTTTAGGCGACTCCGTAACAAAAGATCAAGACGCTTGGGGAGCTTTTCTTAAAGCAGCGAGTGCTGACAATCAAGTCTCACAAATGCGTTCCACAGAACAGGTAACACTGGACAATGGACAATGGACACCGCGGTCTGCTTCCCAGCTGAGCTCACAAGATACGAATGACTTTGCAAGCACGAGAATAAGGTCATATGGGGGTTCCGTGACCTGGGAGCGGCAGACAGCCCCTTTTTATAGCAGACCAGCATTTCTTGCATTTGTCTACCTGGATCAAGTCGCAAGCCAGGTACCTGCGAGTGTTGATCGGCTACTGGTAGGGGAGCTCGTTGGTTGGCTGAGGCAGTGCACCAGGCAGCAAATGTTCCAATGCTTGCTTGGTTTATCAATGCTATCCGCCTAATGGGACGGCTGGTGAGCGAATGCCGATGGCGATAGGTCCGCGACGAAGCGACCTGGATATGTTTTTTCTTCTTTCTTTTTTTTTTTTGGGAGATGACTGGTATTGAACGGCTTTGCGAGTGTAAAGCGTATTTCTGCGCAAATAATGCATGAAGACCGGACTAGGGCGGAGTACGGGCTGTGTGGGCGTTGGGCGGCGCTGCCTCTTGAGTCTTGGCTGGGACGGACTCGTCGGACGTTCAGCATACACATGCTGCGAGAATGCGCCCTGTGCGCTGGGGCCTGTATCCTGGCGGTTCAAGCTCAGCCTTGGCCCTGTTATTGTCCTGTTATTCTTGGGGAAAGCCAGTCTGCGTTGACCACGGCGTTTGGATGTCACCGGTCGCATTTTCGTGCCTCGACGAGGTCGTCATTGGTCGCTGGTCGGTCGTCTTCCGCCCTTCGGCCTTGGGGAAACCTTGGCACTTTGTTTGGTCGCTTCATGTTTTGATTCGTGGCTGGATTGTCTGTTCGAGTTCTGTTCCCCGGCGCTGGCTCGATGCTGGCGCGGCAGACAAGTTCACTGGGCTCATCGGCTTCTGATGGCTGGTGGTTGCTGCCCAAAATGCGAGTTTTTACGGATCCATCATCCAACCAGACGTCCATGTTGTGATGATTGCGTGCCCACAGGCTCATCAAGTTCTATCTATTTATGCCAGTTTCCAACCAGACCAGACAGACCCACATGCACCTCGCAGCTGGCGGGGGGGCTCCACTTCTACCCGCTGGCAGCTGGCAGCCCGCACTGAGCGAGAATCAGGCTCGCTGGCTGGGGTCGATTGCTACCACCAGACCAGTCCAGACATCAAAATGCAACATGCAACATGCAACCAACGAAGCGCACTGGGTACCTCGGCGAACAGCTATCGCCAGCGTGGTTGGTGGCCGCTCTGACGGCGGTAAGTTGTCTCGCCACTCGCCGAAATGTCTGGTCTGGTCGTCGCAGCCTTCCGAATATGGATCCCTCAACCTTGACTGAACACATGCCGCTTCATGAGCCCTCACTCCGCACTTTTGCATCGCTCTTCTCGCCATATTCATCGCCAAGCTAAGAAACAAGAGGGTGAAAACCCCTCCAGAAGCAACGTGCCAGGCAGCTAGCTGCGACGCGACAGTCCATGGCTTCCACTGCCACACCCTCCTCCCAGCCGCCTATGCGAGCCCTCGATCCTCAGCCGATGCCCTCACCATCCAATATCCCCTCCTTCCCCCCTCCTCCTGGGCCCCAAGGTTACTATCACCAGCCAGGCCCGGATCATGCATTCTCTTCACATCTCAATCCAGAATCACATCATCTGCCAAATCAGCCGAAACCCGAACCCAGCAGCATCTTGGACGCTCCAACGGTCCCCGGCCATACACTGACTCCAACGGCCCCTCCGGCAGTCGTGGATGTCCGAAACCTGAAAGCAAACGCACAATTTCATTTGCGCGAGTTCCTTAGTTCAAGGCAGAAGTTACGTGAGGGGGGAGATGGGAATATCACGGTATATGAGCTCGAGTCTCGCGTCAGGACCCAGGCGGGTATGATACTAGGCGACTTGAGCACTTTGCAAGCCGAAGTGAGAGCTCTGGCCAAGAATGCTCAGGGAAGTAGATGGTCGAGGCTTTTGGTAGGCGGTGCCATGTAGGTGCTTTTCTGAGTTTTTTTTTTTTCGAGTTTTTTTTTTCGAGTTTTTTTTTTTTTTTTTGCCTTTACCCTTTCTTTCCTAGTATTAATTTTGTTTCTTTTATTTTGCCGAAAAAAAAAAAGAAAGAAATGAAAAGAAGAAGAATTGTTTAGAACAGAAAAAGAAAGAAAAGAAAATTAGTGAGCTTCAAACTTACTTCATCTTCGCAACAGGGCCGCTTTCATCCCAGTAGTTCGCAAAATCTTTCGTCGTGGTTCGGACGAAGAGTCACAGGTCTCTTCCAACGACACAGAATATGCTTTCCGAAGGTCAAAGCGGTTGCTATCCGGCATGAAGAATGCCATTTTCGGCGGCGGCGCTTTTGCTAAAATTGCCTTTTTCGTCTTTGCAGTCTTGTATGTTTTCCAGAATGAGGTGACGATCCGGGTGGCGAGGACGGTCAACAAGCGGCTGAGGAGGTTGACGGAGCGGGTTGCGCGTGGAGATGACGATCTCGGCGAAGCGGACTTGAGCATCTTTGACGGCTGGCGATGGAGAGTCATTCTGTGGTGATGGTCTGATACGTTGTAGTCTTTCATTTCGTTGCAGCATGTAATGCAGCCGATCATTATAGCATTTCATTGCATTGCCGCGTTGGGTCATGGCGATGGCCGGCAAGTCTTGCTCGTTCACGTCGCCTTCTGCGACAATGACATCGTCATGCATACATGGCCTTTTCATATTCCTGTATATATCGCCCGGGAACTATAGTGTAGGGTCATATTGCTAGGTCTTCCATGAAACGGTCTAGCAATGTAGTAGCCGCCATGTATTCGCTACTTGGCTGGAGTTCCGTTCACGACGAGAACGTCAAAAAGCAGCAACAAAACGAGACCCACATAATGACATGTCCATGGCCCATGAGCGGCAACCCGCATCGCAAGGCAACTTTGCTCAAGCACAAAACTTTCCATGTTCCCTCGTGCTCGCCCGGCTGCTCGCCGCTCACCATCACCTTGGCCAATTTTGCAGCACAGCCTGACAAATGCACATGGCTTCACCAAGAGTCACCATGCAGAATCAAGCTTTCTTCCTCTCGCCAATTGTGCAGTAAGCTACCAGACTCCACGATGAGTACCAGGGAGGCACGGGACCGTCGTTTTCGGGACCTCTATACCAAGCCGAAGGATTTCAAGGAACTTGCGCGTTTGGACCCCGACTTTGCTGCCGTGTGCGTCCTTCTTTTTTTTGCCTTTTCCATTTTGAACCTTTTTTTCCGCATCCCTTTTCTTTCTCATTGGTCTTTTCCCCGTATACTGCTAACACAACACGGCCCCCAAAAGCGTCAAGGGTCGGGAGTTGGATTTCCGAGATCCCGCCTCGGTGATGCAACTCACCAAGACTTTGCTCAGACTCGACTTTGGCATCAAAATTGATCTTCCAGATGATAGACTGTGCCCGCCGGTAGGTCGGAAACGATCTGTATTGTTCAATTCATTCGCATACATGCGTACTGATCGTTTGGGTGCAGGTGCCCAATAGACACAACTACATACTATGGCTGAAGGATCTCCTGGATACCTCTTCTTACGATGAGCCTGGACAGAAGAGGACGGGGCTGGATATTGGCACGGGAGCAAGCTGCATCTATCCGCTTCTGGGCTGCGCACAGCGTCCCTGGTCCTTTGTCGCAACAGGTAGGATATATGCCTTTTCGCTTCCTTATTCTGCCTTTTCCGCAGACCTCCTTGGTGTTCCACAAATCCAAGATATTTATCTGCGAGTGGTCTAATTATGCCGTCAAGTTTTTTTTTTTTTTTTTTTTTTTTTTTTTTTTTTTTTTTTTTGACCATATCGTCGTGCAGACATCGATTCCTCCAATCTAGAATGGGCCACGGCCAACGTGAGGCGCAACGACCTATCGCATCGCATCAGTGTGGTGCCTCGCAGTCCGGATAGTGCACTCATCCCGCTCGATGAGCCGGGCATTCCATCTACCATCGACTTCACCATGACGAATCCGCCATTCTACGAGTCAGAGGAGGAGATGCTGCGCAGCGCGAAGCAGAAGCAGCGACCGCCGTACACGGCCTGTACAGGGTGTGCAACAGAAATGGTGACCGACGGCGGCGAACTGGCCTTTGTCCGGCGCATCTTTGCGGAATCCATGCTCCTGGGAGGGAGAGTGCAGTGGTACACTGCCATGTTTGGTTTCCTCACCAGTCTCACAGCGTTTATCGAAATTCTTCGCAGAGAAAAAGTGCACAACTACGCCGTGACGGAATTTCTGCAGGGGAACAAGACGCGTAGATGGGCCGTTGCGTGGTCGTTCCAGGGCCTGCGTCCGGCACAGTCCGTTGCGAGAGGCACCAAGGCGGCATCGTCCCGGAACATTCTCCCGTGCATGAGCGAAGTAGACGTCCTGATCATCGAGACCCCGAAATGCTCCATCAGCAGACTTGCTTCGGGGATCTCTTCGGCCATTGCATCCCTGGACCTCATATCATGGGATTGGAATCAGGCGACATATGAGGGCGTTGGATGCGCGCCCGACAAGGTTTGGGCGCGTGCATGGCGGAGACGCAAGAAGCGAGAGAAAGAAAGCACAACAGAAGGAAAAAAGAACCCATCATCGCTCTCATTATCGTTGCCGCCGCCGCCGTCGGGGACCACAGCGAGTAGCAACTTTGGCTTCAAGATATGGATTCGCGTGGCGGTGAAGCACGTCTCTGTTGGGTGTCGGTGGCTGGAGGGCTTCGACGCGACTGCCTTTGAGAGCTTTCAGGGCTTTCTCAAGGTGACAGCCAAGACGGCAGCAGGGATGCCATGAGCTCTCTCATGGGAGACGTCTGCACTACGTCTATGTGTGTTTTTTTTAGACAGAATAAAGTCGGCATTCCATTGTGATCCACATATATCTTGCAGCCGACAAACTGGACCTAGGCCGATCTGACAAATCTCGACAAGTTCACTAAAGAGGCCCCGCTGTATGGTGAAGAGTACATTAGGATAGGCCGCTCTCATCTCCCTCCCTATCCCTACGTTGAAAACATCTGTTCCGCAACTCACTCTTCCCGTGAGGTGCACCCTAAGGAAACCGACCACACCGAAGCCGAGGTGTGCATTTCTGCGCCGGGTAGTACGTATACACATATGCATACATATATATATATATATATATATACAGTATTGGATCCGGCGAAGGTATCTTGGTGAGAACAAAGTCGTGGTCCACAAACCGTGCGGCCAATGTTTTGCACACATGGGTTGTTTCTGAAGCCAGCATGTACCATTCATGACCCGTGCATGAGAAGGGAAAGTAAAGGAATGGCTGCCCTATCCCGTGCTATACTGAATTTGTTCCTTCTTAATACTCTGGGGCCAGCTGTAAAGCTTCCTCGTCTTCCTTCTAAAACCGCTAGCTAAATCTAGCTGGAAAATAAGAAAAGCAAAAATAAAAAATATACTCAGACTAGAACACACAAACCTCACAACAAACATGGAGCTTACCTCGATTATCTTCGCCATCGCCGCACTCGCGCCCGCTCTCGCCGCCGCTAGCCCTGCCCACGCCAAGGAACTACACGATTATCCTTTGCCCGACCATACCTTGCTGTACTGCAACGGCGGAACCCCAGGCAATCACGGATGCGAGGAATTGGCCTCAAGACCTACTATTTTTTTTTTCCAAGAAAAGCAGGGGGAAAAACATGCATTATACTGACTTTTATAAAAAGTGCTCTGTTGCCGGCCATTATCCCGGTTTTGACACTCCAAGAATGGTTACTGTCTTGTCGCAGAACAATAGGGGAGAGAGCACGTGTACAAATGATAATGAAAGCATGAGTGGGAGGATTCACTGCCTGGCTTGCGTTTGATCGCGGTTACATGACGAGGGCAGTTGGGGCCAAATTGAGAATAGTTCACGCGTAGATAAAGATCTAGTAGTACATACGACGATACCGAATCTACTGGACGGAAGAGCTTCCTGCAGATAGAGCTCTCTAATCCTGGCCTTACCTCCTGTGAATAGCGACAGGAGAAACCACGTGCTCTGATTCATAAGTGGTGGCTCGCGCCGGTATAATATCTTTCACGGGCTATACTGTAGGCAAAGCATTTATTTACATGTGTATCTGGAGGAAAATGGATTCCCGTCCAGCCTCCTTTGGACAATTCAGCGCCCCGGTCGTGCCTGGACGATGGACGAGCGACTAGATCCGGTCGGTTTTGGTCCCGCCCGCACATGTTGCTGTGGGCTCATGTCCGCGACGGACCGATGGAGTCGATGGACAAGGATTCTCTCTCATCAACGGCGTAACGGCTTCAAGAGTGGAGCTCAACGTTTCGCCCCCCCCCCCCCCCCCCCCCCCCCTTCCCCCACTCCAGCTCCAGCTCCAACTCCAACTCCATAAACAACATCATCACCAGAAGAACAAGACCCTCGGCCCCGCGACCTCGCCGCTTGTCCTGTTGCATTATTTTTATAAGTCGATATTTCTTTTGTTCGACGCCGACATCCCTGCGCTGTTTGCACCCTCCTTATACGCGCTTTCTCTCTTCGCCACCCCTGCCCGCACTGCCCCTTTATTCGCGCTGCCGACCCCCCCCCCCCCAAAAAAAAAATAAAAAATAAAGGAATCAAAAATAAAAAAAAATCAAGGCCGAGGTCAGCATGTCTGCCCCGGCGACGGCTGGTCTCTGGGAGGCCAGGTCGACACAGGCGCTGCGCAAGAAGCTCTTTTACGAAGTCGCCGTGTTTATTCTCGGAAGCGGGAACCCTGTCATCCTGCTGCTGCTGTGGCCGGGGTGGTTGGTCGTAGGCGGGCTTTTGTTTATCTCGTGGCTGTGTTTCGTATGAATGGGGGGGTGGTGTGCGTGTGAGGTCTTGGTGGTCCAGGACAAATACTTGGGCAAGTCAACCACCAAAGACCGCGAAACCGCTCGTCTCGAACGTCTCGAACGCAACAACAACAATCGTCCCCGTCGTCTGGGCCGGCCCGACGCACTTCCTGACAAATTGCAAAGCTGAAGTCCATGGGGACGAGAGAGTCGAGAAAGAAGAACAAATACGACATTGGAAGAATAAAATCGAGGAGAGCCGGGAGTTGGGACAGGAATCTGATTTGTTTTTTTTTTCTTTCCTTTTTTTTCTTTTATAAAGGGACATCATTTCGAAAAGAAATATGTGTTCCCTCCGTTATCCTTGCGCACTTCGGAGGAATAGTCCATCTCTGGATCGAATTCCCGCCACGTGCTCGCCGGGTATATGTGCTTGTTCCTATCATACCACCGCCTATCGACGACTTTGGTCCTGACGGGTTCATCAGCAGCGCCTTCCAGAGTGCGTATGTCGACCATGTTTCTCGCCGCCGCGGCCCTCGACGCCGCTGTGCTGAGCTGGCTCTGGCCCGCACCGGATGGATTCGACGGCTTGCTCTGCGCGTCTTGTTTCTCGAGGGGAGCCTCGGCGCTGAAATCAAATAGACGGCGGCCCTCGGGGCCATAGCTCTCGTTTATAATAAAGTAGTAAAAGTCATAGTGCTGTTGTTTGAAGACATCTATTAGCGGGGGGAGGGTGAAGGGAAGGGGGTTGGACGTTTTTTGCCGAGTTTTGCGCATTTCGCACACACAGTTTGAAAATATACATATATAAAGGAAAAGCAAGATGAAAAAAAAAACTTACATGTGGAATAATAATGGTATCTCGCACGAGCATCAAATCATCCACACCAACACGTGCCCATGCCCGTCGCGGATTGCCCCGTTCCCCAACGCGTCGCTCGGCGCCCACCTTGCGGCTCTTGTCCAGGAGCACCCAGACAAAGTCGCCCTTCTTCACCCGCACGATGCCGCCGGGAACGTTGGATCCGTCGTAGAATATAAAGGGGAGGGCAATCTCGGTCGCCTTGACGGCTTCTTGCAGGGCCACAAACTCCCGCCGCAGGGCCTCCCGCTCCGTGGCCTCTTTCAGCAGGGCCGCTTTGGTCACGGCCCGGGGTATGATGCCTACGGACGCATTCGCTTTGATCTTGACTGGTTTCTTCATATCGTTGTCGCAGTGGCCCTTACTGTCGCCGTCGCCCTTGTTTACCTCGCGGTCGGTACCTGCATGTTTTCCGGGCCTTGTCGTGCCGGAGTCGTCGCCGCCTGTGTTCTCATCATCATGTCCCTGTTTCCTGTGCGCCTTGTCCTTATCCTTGTTTTCGTCCGAGTCGTCTTGATTATCGTCGTCGCCGTCGTCGTCGTCATCGGCAAAAGACAACAATTTCTTGCCCGCCTTCTTCTTCGGCTGCTGCTTCTTCCTCTTGAGCGGTCGTCCCGCGAGCGCAGCACCGCCACCATCTCCACTGGCCGCGTCACTGCCGGCATTGTCAGGCGTGTCCGTCGCGGAGCGGTCTGGAGTGGATGTGCTTGAGATGGCAGCCTCGCGAGCCTCCCGCTCCTGCTGCTCGAGAATCTCGGCCCGACGCTTGCGGAAGTCGGACAGTGCCACGAGTCCGACTGTGGTGTTGGAGAGGCGTTCGTGCGTTGACTTGTTTTGCGGTGTGAACCGCGAGGAGGCTCGGTCGGCCATTTTATTTGTATTTCTATTTTTATCAGATATGAGTTTAGGCGGGACCGAGGGCTCGGAGAGGTTCGGAGAGGATAAGTTGGTTCGTCGCCGGGAAGTGAGCGCGACAGAGGTTTTCTTTTTTTTTCTTTTTTTTTTTCTTTTTTTTTGTCGTTAGGATCGTAGTTTGGCATGGACCTGCGGCAGTGCGCCAGTGCGAGCCGGTGGTTGCCGGTCAGTGGTCGGTCAGTCAGAATGCGCCGGGCAAAATTATGTCCGATGACGCAAAAAGGACGGTGCACGAGTGGGCTACCCTATAGCGAGCGACGTCTTGACATCTGAGCTATACATGTGCACCGGCCTTGTGTGTGTACATACACATGCATACGTGCATGAGATGTTGTTTACAACATAATCTGTGATGTAACCATTCTTGCTATATCCTTTAATTCTCTGAGATTTTCAGTCGCCCACTTCCGACAGCCGACGATGGAGTAAAATGTAATGTGCTGTCCTACACGCACTGCATGTGTGCATCGCCATTCGCCTCCCGAACGCCAACTTCCCGTGCTTACCTCATCAGCGCGTGCTCGGATGGCTTCCCGATTCTTCACCGAATCTTTGAGGTTATATTCTGTGTGGCTGATGAACCACGCCAGCTTAACCCCCTCGGCCCAAAGAGCCTGGCGCGTGCACGGCGGGAGTGGCGGCGCGCGGCGCGCGGCAATGGCCGAGACGGAAGATGAATGGCGCAGCCCGCGGGCTTGGATTGGCTGGCCGACACCCGAGCAGAACCTCATCCCTTCCTTGCCTGTTTTCAAAAGCCGCCCAATCCAGGGCCAGTCTTGAAGAACGAGACGGCAAAAGACGGCTGCGGCGTCCGAGCCCATCGGCAATAGCTCCCACGCCGGACGTGGCGAGCAACTCAACGAAAAGCAAACGCCGCATCTCGGTGACTGACAATCCTCATCCTCCCGCGCACGCCTCGATGAGCTTTCCACCTCACAAACACACACAGAAAAAAAAAAGCAAAAAAAAAATAAAAGTCGGTGGCAATGGCGACGACAGACTACCCGTCAGCATTCGTGGTCCACGATGATCTCGTCAAGGAGCTCTTCGGGCCGGCCCCGCGCCTGGAGCTCCTCGACGAAGACCCCGACTGCCCCTTTGCCCACGAAGCCGGCGTCTTCATCCCCGACATAAACGCCCTCTTCATCACGAGCAACCACATCCCCGATCCCGATCCCGACACCCATGCCCGCCGCCGCGTCCGCATCACCCGCGTCGTCCTGCCCGACCACGACCGGCGGCACCTCCTCCGCGAAGAAATCGACGCCCAGCAAATCCCCATGGCCAACGGCGGCGTCAACTACAAGAACGGGGTGCTCTTCTGCGCCCAGGGCGACCACCATCATCCCGGCGGCCTCGTCTTCATGGAAGCCGAGCCTCCCTACGCGTCGCAACTCCTGCTGAGCTCCTTCTACGGCCGGCCCTTTAATTCGGTCAACGACGTGGTGGTCCACTCGGACGGGTCCATCTGGTTCACGGACCCCATCTATGGGTTTGACGCCGGGTTCCGGCCGGAGCCCCGACTGCCGTGCCAGGTGTACCGGTTCGACCCGGTGCGGAAGTCTGTGAGGGCCATGGCCGATGGATTCGGGCGACCAAACGGGATTTGCTTCAGCCCGGACGAGAAGACGGTGTATATTACGGATACGGACTGGATCCACGGGGACGGGACGACGGATGAGTTTCGGGCTTCTCACATGTGAGTTTCATTTTGTGCAGTTGTTTCTCTTTCTTCATCGCATCAAATTCCCTGTGCTGCTAGACCGCAGGATTAGAAGCAACCACCGGGGTATTCTATTTCCAAGACGACCTTTTTCTCTCTTTTTTCTCTATTTGTTTTTTTTTACCCCCCACCCCCCCATCTACGCCCATGAAACTAACCCCGCGCAGCTATGCCTTTACCCTCGCCATCCACGCCAACGAGCCCTTCCTCACCAACAAACGCCTCTTCGCCATGGCCGACACGGGCATCCCCGACGGCATCAAATGCGATGTCCACGGCAACGTGTACAGCGGCTGTGGCGACGGCGTAAACATCTGGTCCGCGGGGGGTGTGCTGCTCGGCAAGATTATCGTGCCGGGCGGCGTGGCTAATTTTTGTTTCGGTCGTCAAGGGGCTGTGTTTTTGCTGAATGAGCATCGTTTGTGGCGGGCGCAGTTGGCGCAGGGTACGAGGGGGGCTTTGCTTGGGATCTAGGGTTCCCGGTCCGTTTTTTTTCTTCAAATTTATTCTTCTAATTTCACTTCATGTAATATTTCTCTTTTCTTCTTTATATATTCTATTTTATCCCCCCCCCTCGTTTTCCCCACTTTTCACTCCTGTTTTGGATTATTTGTTTCCTTCGTATTTCTGTCCGGAGCAGGTGTTTTTAGCCAACGTTGATAGTCCAGATGCCGTTGCGGCATTCCTCCGTGTAACGCCATTAGAGAATAAACCCCGATCCACTCTTGTGGACGATGGGAATCGAGCAGTCGCTTCTCGAGGGCGTCCCGTTCCCCGTTCCCTCTGAGTGTCATGTACTTCGTATTTCGCTCGGTATTAAAAGCGCCTTGCCCACAACATTTCGTCAAATCGTTCTCTCATGCCTTCTCGCCCCTACCTAGCTCCTTCCTCGGCACCAGCTCACAGCGGCCGTGCATGCTATCCGCCGCCGACTCGACCGAATGGCCGCTCCCATCCCGGACCGCTATTCCGGTCCCGATTCCGGTCCCGTTGCCGCTTCCGTCGTTGTCGTAGACGGCAAACAAACCATCCACATCCTCCAGTTCCAGCCCCTTTGTCTCGGGGAAAAAGAAGTAGATGATGGGAACCCACGTTGCGTTCAGCACGGCAAAAATAATGTATGTTCTCCAGCCAATGTTTTCAATGGCAATGGGTGTAATTTGCACAACCATCTTTTTGCGTTGCGTGCTTGTTTGTCAGTGTGCATGTACATGTGACGAAAGGGGGGGGATTGGAGGCTCAGAAAACACGCCTGGAGAAATGGAAAGACCATTCATTACTGACATAGTTCAGGATCCAGTTGACGGCGGTGGATATGGAGGAGCCTGTTTGTCGCAGTTTCAGGGGTAGGATTTCGGATCTTGGATTGGAGGTCAGTATGCATCATAATGAGGGGTTTTATTCTTCTTTCTTTTTTTGCCCTCTATTCTTTCTTTCTCTCATTCTTCAAAACTATCTCTCCGACTTACGGATACACCCACACCGTGGCCTGAAACCCAATGGTAAACGCGCCCTGAAAGACAAACAGCATCGCGGTGGCCGCAATGCCCGCGGCGCGAGCGGCGTTAGTCGAATTCTCGACCTGGTAGATGAGGCCGGCCTGCACCGCCATGGCGACAGCCATGACGCTGATCATGGAGACGAGCTAGAGGTGTCCGTCAGTCGTCTCGTCTCGTGTGTGCGTGTGTTGACACCATCAGGAGTGCACCTACCAGGGGTTTCCTCCCAAGCCTATCTATCAAGAACCAGGGAATAAACGACGCGACGAAGAACCAAGTCTGCAGGAAGCCCGACATGAGGGCGGCGGTATGGGCGTCGAAGCCTATGCTTTTTGCAAAGAGGGTGTTTGTGTAGTCTGCGGTGGTGAGCATTTGGACAGTTGGAAGGAGGGGATTATTGGGAAAAAAAAAAGAAAAAAAGACAATGATTCGAAAATCATATTCGAGAATGACACGTAGACACAACGCTCTTCATGTGCACATACATATCACGGCATTAATACCACCGAGCTGCTGAAAGGCCTGGATAGCGCAGGCCATCAGCAGCCTCGTCCGCGACTGGACGTCGTCGTTGACGAGCAAGTCGCGCCACGGGGCCGCCGCGTCTTTCTGCGATGCCTCGAGGGCGAAAGCCTGCATGATACTGGCGTGCTGGCGCTGCACCTCGGCGTTGATATCGGCACGAACCGCGGCGTCCATGCCGTCTTCGTCTTCGTTGCCGTCGGCGTCGTGGCCAACGCCCTGCATCCTGGCGAGGACGCGGAGGCACTCGTCGGCGCGGTCATGCGAAGCCAACCACCGCGGCGTCTCGGGAATGAGAGCCAGGAGGAGCAGCATCAGCACGAGGCAGACGCATTGCAGGACGACGGGGATGCGCCAGGCGTAGGAGCCTGGATGCGAGGCAAAGGCATAGTCGATCCAGTAGACGAGGAAGATGCCGAGGTTGAGGGTGGAGAGCTGGGCGCAGACGACTGCAGGGAGTGAGTGAGTGTATGTTGGCAAGTATTGGGAGTGATTCGGGATTGTTCAGAGTTGCCCGGTTTTTCTTTTTCTTTTTTTTTTTTCTCTTTTTTCTCTTTTTTCTTTTTTTTTCTTTCTTCTTTTTCTAAAAAGGCAACTTGTACTCGCATTTGTGATTGTTTCTCCATCTCCACTCTCTGCTTCTACCATGTATGGACCCAGAAGAAAAAATAAAAAGGGAAAAAGAGGCGGAAAAGGGGCCATACGTACACATCCCCCGCGTCGCCTTGGGACTGAACTCGGCCTGCAACACCGGCACAGTCGAGTTGACGATGCCGAGTCCCGTGCCCGACACGGCGCGTGCTACAATCATCTGCGCGCGCGTGCCGCTCGACGCCTGCAGCACGACGCCGACAATCATGACGCAGCAGCCGTGGCTGATGGTCCATCTGCGGCCGAGACGCTCGCCGAACACGGCCGAGAGGATCGATCCGAAGAAGCAGCCCACTTTTGTATCGTCTTTTCTGTAAACGTTTCTTCCATATTGTGATGTACATGCATGCATATATACATATGTATATATATATGGTCTTTCTTCTCCATTTTTGCCCCTCATCGTCTGCGCACATGGCACCGACAAGCGCGGCATTCAAAGGTCTGGAGAGGGCAGGGCAATGTAGGGAGGAGCTGGCTGACCTTCGAAAATGGCCACGATGACACCAATCATGGTTGAGCTGGGCTTGTTGAAGGTGTTGAGGAAAGCGGGGGAATCGACTAGAATTTTTTTGTTCTCTGTCTTTAGTTTTTTGGTTTTTTTTTTTGTTTGCTTAGGTGTCACTGTCAAGACGAATGAATGGCCTCAATGCCATGA
>SRPZ01000368.1:0-26822 GCA_018360255.1 Claviceps maximensis
GGGGGGGGGGGGGGGGGGGGGGGGGGGGGGGGGGGGGGGGGGGGGGGGGGGGGGGGGGGGGGGGGGCATGGGCATTTCGAAGCGCAATGGTCTCTTCTTTTTTTTTTTCTTCTTTTTGCATTTTTTCCTTTTCCCCCCATTGTCCCCCTGAAAGAAAGTGGACGCTGACGTGGGGCCCGAGACGGGACTGACTAGAGCGCGCTTTCCGTTTTAAAATGACTTCCTTCCGTGTTGTTTACTTTTCAATTTCCCTCCACAATGTACTTCTTGCTGGCTGGCGCCAGCATTGCCGCTTTTACCACAAAACTGGAAGGATTCGAGACGGATGAATGAGAAGTTGCATGCGATCCTGAACCGGACTCCCCCCCCCTCCCTTTTTTTTTCGCTCTTCCTTTCTTGTCTTTTTCAATGCAAATGTGCGTCCTTCGGTATCTGTGGCTGCGCGATACCACGCCGGTCTCCGCCAATCAAAAGTCGATGCCTCCCCCCCCCCTTTTTCTTGCCATGGAAATGGGTTCGAGACGCTTTCTTGGACGCCTCAAGGCTCCAGCAGCCCGAGCTGGCAACAAGTGGCTTGGCTTGACTTTGAAGAGCTGAAGCCATGTGGGATAAGCGAATCTTAAATACCAGCCTACAGCTCCAACAAACGCGTCCACATGTGACTCTGACGCAATCCACTCTTGCCCCCCCCCCCCCCCCCCCCCATCCAAAAAAAAAAAAGAAAAAAGAAAAAACAATGCTTCTGTCGTTGGTCCTGTATCCGGTTGAGCCACACGTTATGCACCTCATAGCTAACTTTCGCAGGCGCAAAGCCCCAAACGGCTATTCAGAGCACCCATTCACACTTTCTTGACCTTTGCTGGCCATCAAGCCTTGGTATTCTTCATCATATACATGTCGGCTTTTTCGAATTCCCATGACGAAAATACCGTTAGCCTTTGTTAGCCATATTGAAACTTACAATCGTCCTGCTTTTGCTACTTTGGGGGGAGAAAGGAGAAAGATGCCCACAATACAATAACACCATGCTCAATGCATGCGCTCTGAATTTCAGGTCGCCCACTGCCGCAAGCCATCATGAGCAATTTTCCCAGTAGGTTTTGCAGCCGCCCCCATCAACTCTTGAAACCAAGAAGTCGATAGTCAGGGGGCATGCAGAGGTTCCGAAGTGTTGGTTTCAATTGTAGATCGTCTTTGCATTGTCGCAAGCCTCAGTCCGGTGAACAAGTACAAGTGGGAGTATGTCACCATGGTGTTTCTGTTGTAGGATATCGGGGATTCTGGTGTTCAGATCCTAAACGAGGAATGGGGTGCTGTATGCAGGTGGCCAAACAGCATGGACTAGGTTCTTCTGAAATCTTGAGAAATGTCAAGGGATGCGGCTATCTTTGGAAGAAGAGGTTAGAATGTTGTGAATGATGAAAGGTTTTTATCTACTTTTTATTTTTCCTTTGACACAGCTTTACCTCGTGTCCGAATCTACTTGGTGGAGGTCACGTACCACGATCGGACAGGATGCATCGTGTAATTACGTCTACGAGACAGCAAAAGAAAGGCCCCCCAATTTAGAAATAGGGAAGATTGTGAAGAAAGGCGGAGCATTTCTGAACATGGCAATCCTTTTTCTTTATCATTAATATCTTCACTTCCTTTTTATTGTATTTCCATCGTCTTTTGTTGAATGACTTTTGTTTTTGTAGTAGTAGTAGTAGTAAAGGCCGTCTCATGGTCTTCTTCCAGCAGGCTTGTGTGACGCGCACGGGGTCTCGGTAAGATGCTGTGCACGCACATCTGTATTTATGTCCTCGCTGTTGTCGTCGATTTGTGATTGTATCCAGACCAGAACACGTCGTGGCAGAATAGTGGCCGAGGTGAGACGAGTATTTGATTTCGCGGATCCTTCGTCTGATATCATTGTCATCTGTAAGATTTTTTTTAGCCAGCGCAACGCCATCGGAGGGACTGCTGCATCCAGAAAGCATTACTCGATACGTTTTTCTGTTGAATGTTAGATGAATGTTGGAAGGATACAAGAGTGTCATAAAGAAACAGAATGGTACCGAGAAAATAAAGGAGAAAAAAATATCAGTCACCATCTGCCTCCATCTCCCCGAACCAATAGTGCTGCATAGCTGTCCACCTTTTTCTTCTCCATTTGGTTTTTTTTTTCCCTCCCTGCCTTTCCTACACAACAGCCTCGGAAGGTCCAGATATCAGGTTAAGCAAGTTCACTTACCCCTATCTGGTTCGGCCACAACCATACTACCTGCTTGAGTAAGTACCAAGGCTCAAAGCCAGTAGGTGGAATTCATGGGCAACTCGAGCAACATAGCACGTCTTTACGGACGTACATAGTATGTACTTTGCAAAACTGTCGGTGCTTCTGTATCCCGTCAAACAACACAATAAGATGAGGCAAAGGCCGGTCTGCGTTCCTGCAAGCCTGCAGAGCTGCCTCGTTTACTTCCTTCCTGAGATGTTGTCAGACCCCCGATTTTGCGAAACCACCCGCTTTCTTGGGTGTGCAGGAGCCGTGTCAGATTTCGGACCCGATGAAGAATACAGACAAATCTAGTGGTGTCTGGTTTTCTTGGTTTCTTGATTCCTTCATTTCCCGGCTTGCCTTGGTGGGCAAAATCTATATCGGAAGCTAAGAAATAGAAGAGTATCAAAATAAAGGAACTTTTCTTTTCGAAGCCGCTGCGCCTTTTTCATGGTTGCAGAAACGGGTCGGAGACTTGTTATCTTCTGTCTTGGTATGATTTCGTCTGGTATCTCGCGGTTCTCACCCTCACAATGCCTCCTTTTTGCCTCGCCTGACACCATCTCGCCTCATCCCACACCCTTGAATGGTTTTAGGCGGCAGCCACTTTCTGATCATTGAGCAGATGATTGCCGTGACAAGTTATTCTGTTCGGCTTGGGGCAGATGCATTCTTCAACTCCGGCAGTCTGCAGACCCCTTGCAGGTCTGATCTGATCATTTTGCTACTCATCATGGCTTCATGAGGGGCCTCAATTCGTAGACTAACGGGTTGCATCCGCGCGGCGTCTCGAAATGATGTTGCCAATGTAGCCTCCTATCGAAAAATCGAATTCGGATGGGGCTTTTGTCGTCTCCAGTATCCAATTTCGCTCTGATGTCTTTACTTATATCTGACGCCCGGATGCCATTTCGTCGGTCTCTGTTTCTGCGTTTCTTCACTTCAGCAGTTTCTGTACTCTTGCAGCCACAAGTCTGGAACTTGTCCCAACTTGTTTTTCGGAAACAGCCAATCTTGTAATAAACAAAACTCTCTCGCAATCGAATGGAACATCGACTGTCACCCGCTGTCATGCACCTGGGTACCGGTGTCCCTCACCGGCCCCATCCCGGCCTGGATCGAATGCCGCCTCCCTCACCTTCCGGCGCGCAGCCTCTCCACGCCGGTATAATGCCTGTTCCAAATGCCGAACGAGGCTTTTCAAACACGACATCTCGTCCTCCATCTGACCCGCCGCAATCTTATGCCACCATGGCTCAGACGCGCTTCCGTCAGTCGCCTGCTCCTCTTCAACAGCCTGTCCCTCATCAGACGCCGTTTTCAAGGTCACCAGTACCGTGGGCAATATTCGCTCAGCAGGCCTCCAAGTCGTCCCTTCAGCTTCCCAACAGCCTCTTGGGAGAAGCGCCGATCCATCAGGGCCAAGTCCAGACACAGATGCCGCTGTCTCTAGAACGCAGTCCTCGCCATGGCGTGGAGATCTTTGACCTCCGTCATGAAACCATGACAGAGGCGGATGCTCGTCTGCTTCTGTGCACTTACATCATCATTCGCATGCAAAAGTCTTACAGTCCCAACGAGACGAATGAAATAGGCATTCCACTGGTTCCCAACTGGGAAAGAATCACGAGTGTAGAGCAGACAGAAATCTCTCAGCAGGAGGCAGCTCGCAAGGTACGTGAGCTGGACGCGAAAGGAATATCCGCGATAAACAAGAAGAACGACATGCCATTTCCGCTCCAGCGTCAGATTGAAAAGGCACAGGAAAGACTACAGATATCGGAAGAGGATAATCGATATGAGTATGTCCTTGCTCAGCTGGACTGCAAAATGAGAGAAATCGACGAGACAAGCCCACTCTACAAAGTGCACGAGGGGAAAAAAGTGAAAAATTTGGATAGGGACAAAGACAGAGATAAGAGCAAGAGTAAGTACAAGAACAGAGAAAATGATAAAAAGATGATGAAGAAGAAAGGCAGGGACGGGGAAAAGAAGGGCAAGTCCAAGGAGTTCAGAAAATTTGAGCGAGTTTCGGTTACGGCATATTTCAGACGGGTTCCCCGACAAGAGGTGAATGCCGTGAGCATGTTCCAGGAGAAACAAGGATTCAAATGGCAACAATCTGCTCAATCCGTTATTCGACATATGGAAATTAGCCAACAACATAGGCTTCTTCCACCGGACCAATTTCCATCACATCTAGCGCGTCAGATGATGCCGCCCGCCGAGCCATCCACGCAGGCTTCACGACAAATTTATCCTGCCCAGACTCAACTATTGCCGAGTTCAACAGCCAAAGGATCTAATACCGCCGATGATGCCCGTGGATCTCATGAAAATTCTCATCTCAACGTACGGCCACACATTGAGCGTCCAAGCACCCCAAGGGTGTGCGAAGAACGACCTCAAAGTCTAGGAAGCTCTTACATGTCCGATGAAGATTGGGACTCGGAGGCAAGCGACTGCGTGACACCGGTATCATCCACCGTCTCGAGCTCGCAGCCTAATATCCATAAGAGTTTGAGCAAGTCCCGCACACAACGCTCAAATCGCGAAAACGAATGGCGATTCGAACTTGTCCATCAGCGCAATAAGCGAGCCCGGGATGCTGCCACCCCTTCGACAAGGTCCTATCACATATTCCCGTCTTCTAGGGCGAATACGTTGCCACTGTCGGCTATAGACCTCGATTCTATCAAGAAAATAGCCTATGAACAGGGTCTGAGTGATGCTGTCGCCTCTCTTCAACCACTAGTCGTTCAGAACCAGAGGCGACCGCTATCTCGTGAAGTCTCGTCATACGAAGTCCGACGGTCGATGCAGAAAGATCGCCTCAAGGAGATAGGCGAAGCACTAGGCCGAGGCATTGAGATGGAAAATCGGCGATCACGCGGACACTTTTGCGACAGGGACCGCCATTACGATCTTACGGTTGACCAATACGATCACGGACGCCAGCTGGACAGCAGACCTTGTCGCCACGAAGAGCTGTTGGGAGACGTTCCCGATAAGAACGATCCCGAGATTCGCTGGGCAATGGCCCCGAGAGCGCAATCGTATGAGCGACACAGAGATGGAAGGGCTGAACGACAAAGATTGAACTCCCTTGCGCAGGCAGGATTATATTATCGTCGGTAGATGGGAATACATAACGACTCCTGTGTGGTATGAAGCGGGTGTGTAACTTGTTGGAGTAGGTGCGAGAGCAACTGTGGTTTAGCTTTCTTGTAGTATGCAGTCGATGCCACTGGCAAATTCTGCTTGGACAGGACGAAAGACGCTCTGGGCTGTGGTCGTATGTCGTGCCTTATTATTCGGGGCTCTGTTATATTGGGAGCGGGGCGACAAGGGCCCGCTGCGTAATCTATTGTATGCATGTGTATTCCCATGGTTGTCATAGCAGCGACGTTGATTCGCGAAAATTGGTCAAAGGCAGTACGTACGCGTGAACTTGCATTGTGTGTCTGTCCTTCTCGATACTATCGATACTAAACACATCTCGAGTGTGAAAGGTTAAAACCGAAAGAAAAAAAAATAGAACAAAATAGGGAGAATAGAAAGAATAGAAAGAAAAATAGAATTAAAAAGAAAAACGACTATCCTGGGGGAAAGAACAGATCAATGTCAACGGCAACATCAGACAATGACTTTGGTGTCTAGCCTAAGGGTTGACACGTCGTTAATTAGTCAGTCGCGACAGCATTGACGCGTCTGCAGATCCTGCTCCGTGACTGGCTATTGGGCAAAAAAAAAACAATTGTGGGTTAGCTAGCGACTGCTTAATCGAAGTACCGAATGCGCGTAGCTCTAGCGCGACGATACATCAACCGCAGAAGCACGCTCCTGCCGGTGGTCTTTTGCCTTCCACGACTCCTGGGCGAGGTGCCTCCGACTTGTGCGAATGTAGCTCGCGCATGGTCCGAATCGCTTCTTACATGCCGCGTCATCGCCCGCTCTCATCTCTCATCTGTCCATGACGGCTGGTACTACCAGCCTCCGCCTTCGATCCTCGCCGATCCCTCGCAATCTGTGGACTCGAGCCCGCAAGACACTTCTGGTTCTTGCACCCTCCGCCACCACGAGGTCTACGGCCGGGATCATGTTCAAAAAGGCGAATCAAGCGTACAAAAGCACTTCGACATCGCAGCATCCTGCGCTGGCGAAGCAGCTTTTCCCTTCTAGCAGTCCAAGTTCTCATACCTCCGATATTCGAAATCTCATCAGAGAGCCGAAGAACTCGACTGGCTCGATTGCCGCTTCTGCTTCTGCTTCTGCTGCTGTGTCGGCGAGGACTCAGCAAAGCCACACACGACCGCTCGATGATCGATCCGTCAACTCGACCCTCGCTGCCGGAAACCAAGGACATCCCTCCAGGATTTCTTCATTATATTCAGCAAGCTCAAATTCTTTCAAATCGGAACCAAGCTTCGTTGATTTGACTGAGACTGGGGGGACTCCCAACAAGACACCCGAACCTGTTTATTTCGCCGAGGACGACTTTAGCGATGATGCCGATCTCGACCTTAATTTCGAGGCTCCATCAGCCCTTCCTATGCAGCCCAAACCACCAATGGCCAAAGAGAACCTGCCTCCGCCCTCCACGTTGCTGCCCTCTCAGGTCGAGACCTTGATTCCATGGTCATCCTCACCCGTATCACATATGCGGCCTCCGGTCAACCAGCACACTGCCTATACCGCGTCAGATATGTCTCGTCCCTCTTTGAAACGGGACTCGTCTGGTGAGGTTGAGATTATAGATTCCCCAGCTCCGAAAAAGGTCAAGAAACGAGTTCTCCCGGCTAGTTTCCTCAAACAAGAACCCACCGAGCACGAAGATGAACCGAGCGATGGCTTCACAAACGACGGATTAAGCAGGCCAGTGCAGAACAGCAGAGAATTTTGGGAATCTTCTGCTAGCGCTATCAAAGAGCAGAAGAAAATTCTTAAAACCCAAAGAAATTCTCGCATAACAGACAATGCAGACAACAGTGACCCGGGCATTGCTCCACCCCTTGAAAAGATGCATGATGTGGAAAAGCAAGCTGCCAAGGCGGTTCCAATCTCTCTGAGTAGTGAGCAAGAGCGCGTTCTTGACATGGTCGTCAATCAAGGCCAGAGTGTTTTTTTCACTGGACCTGCTGGTGCTGGAAAGTCAGTCCTGATGCGAGCCATCATTCAAGAACTGAAGAGGAAATACAGTAGAGACCCAGATAGAGTCGCTGTCACTGCCTCTACAGGGCTTGCCGCTTGTAATATTGGCGGTATCACTCTTCACAGTTTTTCTGGTATGTGCTGCATCTTGCGCCTTCTCTCATGAAAAAAAAAGCCCGTTATGTGCCTTCAAGATCAGTCCTCGCCCGAAGATATAAAATACTAATTTCTCTTTCAAAGGTATCGGACTTGGAAAGGAACCCGCTTCCATTCTGGTCAAGAAAATCCGTCGCAATCCCAAAGCAAAAGACCGATGGCTCCGAACAAAGTGTCTTATCATTGATGAAATCTCAATGGTGGACGGTGATTTATTTGATAAACTTTCGACGATTGGACGAACGTTACGCAACAATGGTCGGCCCTGGGGAGGTATCCAACTAATCATTACTGGAGATTTCTTTCAGCTTCCCCCCGTGCCAGACACGGACCAGCGGGCAGTCACATTTGCCTTTGACGCAGCAACCTGGAGCACATCTATCGACCATACGATTGGTCTGACGCAAGTTTTCCGTCAGCGAGATCCAGAATTTGCAAGAATGCTCAACGAAATGCGTGTTGGGAAAATAAGCCAGGAAACCGTAGTCGCCTTTAAAGCTCTGTCACGACCTCTGAAGTTCGACGATGGAGTTGACACAGCCGAATTGTACCCCACTCGCGTGCAGGTGGAAGCGTCTAATGGGAAGAGGCTTCGAGATCTTCCAGGAAAATCTTATCGATATGATGCCATTGACGGGGGAGACAAGGCGATTCGAGATCGGCTTCTAATGAACATGATGGCACCGAAAGCACTGGAGTTGAAGATTGGTGCTCAGGTGATGCTGATCAAGAATCTGGATGAAACGCTCGTGAATGGATCCTTAGGAAAAGTTATTGCTTTCTCTGACGAGAAAACTTTCGAAATGCGCAACGGCGCTGTCTGTGACGACTCGATGGAGGATGCCATGACGAAAGCTAAACGGAAGTTGGCCCAATTCAACCGAGCTACCAGCCCTACATATTCCCGTCTGTATCCTGTAGTCCAGTTCATCTCCACGGGAGGTGTGCCGCGTGTTCTTCTATGCCAACCTGAAGAGTGGAAGGTGGAGCTACCAGACGGCACAGTTCAGGCAAAGCGTACCCAACTACCACTCATCTTGGCCTGGGCGCTCTCCATTCACAAGGCTCAAGGCCAGACATTAGAACGCGTCACAGTGAACTTGGGCAGGATTTTTGAAAATGGCCAGGCATACGTCGCTCTGAGTCGAGCGACGACACAAGAAGGCCTGCGTGTGCTAGGATTTGAGCGATCCAAAGTCATGGCCCACCAAAAGGTAGTGGAGTTTTACGGGAAGCTATACTCGGTTGCAGAGGCTGCCAAGACAAAGCCTACAACTATTGCTGAGTTTGTAGCCAACAAAAGAGGCACGCTGGCATCTCAGAAGCCGCAGGCAACGCGCACCAGTATGGACGACGACGAGGAAGCTATGGCGACTTATGGCTATTGATACGATATATGACGGAAGACTTCGGACCGAGTGGGCGGGCTCAGGCGCATCATTTACAAGATATGCCGGCCATGGTCATGTTGAGGGAGCAAATCTTTTTTTTTCTTTCTTTTTTCGACTGGCGTTTTGGAGAAGAATCTGATATTCCCAGCTCATGTATATCATGGTGACCCTGAAAAATTACATGTATACGAGTAGACGCTTGGCTCTGTCCAATGGCTCGTCAGCTCTGAATTTATCTTGACTGCCCGCGATTGTGAAGAATGTGAATGATGAATGTGTATGGACGTCGCTGGGCTGCCTGGCACATGCGTGATACATGCATGCATATCCATTCACCATCACTTGGCTGACAAAGTCCCACATCAATCGCTTATCGATAACAAACCCTCGCCATACAGGCGATCCTTTTCCGGTTCTTTGCCCACCCACACTACTAGGCAGGGTAGGTCGGTCGGTACCTTGGGTTCCTGGGATATTGCGAAGCAGCCTGGTGCTCCTACCAGACTTCAAAGTCCTGCCCACACATTCTCGACTCAGCACTACGGAAGCCCGTCTCGTGCGCTGATACCGTCAAGCGGCAGTCCAGAACGAGCTGCCGTTCCGTCCACCAAACAAGCGGTCCTATATAGCCTCCAGGGTCCTCAACTTGCCCTGCTGTTATTGGCGCTGGCGCAGTTGTTTCTCGCTGTTCGAGACTCACTGCCCTGCACGCTGCAGCTGGTTATCTGGTGCCAGGCACAACACTGATCAATAGTGGACCACCACGACCAACCATTGAACGACGAAACAAACACACCACGACTGCCATCGAGTTCCAGATCTCGACTCCAACACTGGCGCGACTCGGGAGACAGTGCCGCGAGAAATTGTATCCGTGACAAGAGTGCTGCAGACGAGACGGAGTGGCAGTGTGTCCGAATCATTTCCTTGATGTAAAGTGGTCGAGAGCGTCGGCAGTTCATTGACGTCAACAACGCCAGGGGGTGTCGAAGCAAGCTCAGGTTGGCGCTGTTGACTCACGACTTGCTTCTCAAGTCATCTCTTTCTTTTTCACACCCTCTCGCTCTCTCCATCTCCTTCTCCGTCTCTCCGTCTGTAATTCCTCCTCTTCCTCGACCAACTTAACGAGCACTGCTCTGCTTGAAGGGAGACTGGACAAATCATGGCCAGCCAATTCATTGGATTGCACATGAGGGTTGTGCTGCGTGAGCCTTCCGGTTATCTTCTCACGGGCACTGTGCGGGATGTTGAAGCAGGTAGCAGTCTCACATTAAACAATGGTTTGTACCAAATCAACCCCCCAGAGAAAAAGAAAAAAAAAATCTTGCTGATGCTGAGCTGACTCTTGTCATGTATCACAGTTTACATTGCTGCTACACAGGAAAGAACCGCACAGATGAAGATTGATGCCACCAATATTGCCGACCTCTCCGAGATACCCTTCGAGCCCCCATCACCAACAAAGTACACTTCTCCTCCTGTACCAGAGGCTGCTTCTCCATACCTGCAGCCTTCTCCATCACAACAAAAGCAGCCACAACCACAGTCGTTTGTTGATCCGGCAATCCTGAGTGTAGGCAGACGACCGAGCTGCAGCACACCTTCCACCGCCGTCCGGTCTCGCGAGCAGCCTGGACATGTGGAAAATCACCCGCTTCCACTGAGTGGTAAAGCGCCAGAACAAAGAATAGTAGATTTGGTTCAGCACATGAGTATAAGCCGAGAAAGCAACTCGGGTGACAAGACACCCACAGCATCAGGAACTCCATCACAAAAGAAGAAAAAGGTCCGTACAAGGAATTACAGGTCGACTAAAGCGAACGGAGCTGCTCATCCACAGGATTCGGAAGGCAACGGGTCAAATTTAAGTGGCCATGGCAAAGGGTGGAGGCAAACACCCATCTTACAGAGCACATCGTCCTTTCAGCCATTCAACTCTCTCAAGAGGAATGGGAATGGCTTCAAGAGGGTTCCCGACAATGGTTGGGCATCCGAGGATGTCACGGAGGAAATGGGTGAATTCGACTTTGAAAATAATCTTGCCAAGTTCGACAAGCGAACCATTTTTGATCAAATGCGCAGAGATGATGAGGTGGATGAGTCCGAGCGTCTGGTATCACATAATCGACGACCAAAACCCGGCACGAGTGGTGGTAAGAATTTTCATTATACGGAAATGGTTTTGGAGGCTCCGGCTCCTCTTGGCGGACAGAGCGCCGATTTCTGGAATAGCGAAGCAGACGTTGCGGTGAACGAGCCGGACAAGCTGGGTGGCAGCCGTGAAGCACGAAACAGTACAGTTGCTGCTGTACAAGGCTTCAAACCTCGAGCTGAAAGCAAGTCTGGTGTGTCTCGACGGTCACAGTCTCGAAAGGCGAGTGGTGTTGCGACTAGTCAACCGCTTAGTCGTGTTAATTCTTCTGTGCGTATCCTTGAGACATCCACCAGACGGGCTTCCTCTATGTTGGGATTCCGTGATGCTGATGACCAGGTCTTGCAGCAACGAGTCGACCAGCCAGGCCTCTACCTCATCCCCTCAAACCGCCGACTGGAAGCCATTTCCACACTGCAGATGCTGAACCTGGAAAACATTGCCGCCAACGAGCTTGGGTTTTCAGAAGCCCTTATGGCGGAGAATGCTGGTCGCGGAATAGCCGAAGTGGCAGTCATGGCACTCTCATCTGATCCAGCGATCAAAGTACGGTTTGAGCTGGCGCACGCCAGCTCGCTGGGCGACGGTTCCTCTTCCTCCTTGTCAGGTGCTTCCACTGTTGTGGTGCTGGCCGGCAACAACAAATCCGGCATCCGCGCGCTGGCGGCAGCTCGCCATCTACGCAACAAAAATTTTGATGTACTGGTGTGCCTTGTTGGCGTGGAGCGAGAGAAGGATCTGTTGGAGGATCTGAGAAGACAGGTACAGCTATATCGCGCGTTTGGCGGCAAGGTACACAACAAGAACGATTTTTTCGAGCATTTACGAAAATCGTCCACCTCGGGCACGCCAGTATCTGCGTCTCTCATCATTGACGCATTGTTGGGCTTGACGATTTCGTTTGAGGAACTCCGCATCGGCGACCAGGCCACCGTCTACGAATTGATGGAGTGGGCAAACCGCAACGAGGCGTTCGTCTTGTCGGTGGACGTTCCGACAGGGATAGATCCCACCTCGGGCAAGATTGCCGTCATTGACGGGGCACACCTGTACGTGAAGCCCAGGTACGTCGTTGCCATAGGCGCACCTAAGAAGGGTCTGCTTGAGGTAGTCACGCCGCATCCAAACGGCGAGCCGAGTCTTGTGTCCGGCAGCACAGCATCTGACGATGGATGGCGACTCTTTGTCGCAGACATGGGTCTCGGGAGCGCGGTGTGGAGGAAAGCTGGGACCAAGATCCGCAAGGGCATTGACTTTGACGGTAGATGGGTGCTTGAGATGCGGTACCGCGGTGTGGATGTCGCTTTATCCTGATGAGCCTTGATGAGCGTGTTTTTTTCCAAAAGACTGTAGACACCCTGATTGCTTTGACCTGGAAGGGAAAACGAACGAATAGGAACGGACTAAAAATGGAATGGATAGGAATGGATAGGAAACGGAATGAAATGGCTTCAAGCGATAAATGATGTATACTTTGTTTTTCTCGCACAATTAAAACACAAGGAAAAGAAATCGTCTATGCGCGATAGCGAGATGGCTAGAAAGTGGCATAACTTGGAGGGCTTCTTCTTTTCTTTTCTTTTTTTCGTTTTGGTTGCAGAATGGAGGTAGGGTGCCTCAATATATCGAGTGAGTGGATTATGCGAACTATCCCTCGCCCTGTTTTTCCTTTCTTCTTTTTTTTCTTTTCTTCTTTTCCTTGCTTTCATTGTTTGTTACACTGAGTCTCTATACACGTTGTTACACTCAGTCTCTATATACGTCACCATGCCCCCCTCCCCCCCCCCCCCCCCCCCCCCCCCCCCCCCCCAAAAAAAAAAAAAGAAGAAAAATACAATGAGTCGTTTTTACTCTTACTTTTCAGACCAATTGTGGCTTTTTTTGTGTGTTGATGTGCTGGCTGAGTAAGCAGACACAATGCTGCGCAGGGCAGTAAAGTGAGGTCGGATGGTGACGTGATGTGTCGTGACGGCACGCGCGCCAGACGCAGATGTGTTTAAGTGTGGCGTCAATGCCGGCAGGTTTGCCAATCGGCAGGCACGCCGCGGAGGTGTTGTTCCGTTGCTACGGCCGCAAGTACGTACGCATGTACATATGTATGTATGTATGTATTATGTGCATATGAATGGTACATATGCCTGGTAGGGACCGCGTCACTTGGAGAAGCTGCTTGGCTGTCGGTGCGAAATCCTGCAACGGCCCATGGATCGTGGTCGCACCACACTGGAAAAGCAGACGCATCGTCATGGGACATTTGTCTGTCCGGTTTCGGTCTGGGCGGCGTCCATGTACTCTGGCTGCGGGCAAAGACAGAGGCAAAGGCAAAGACAGAGGCGACAATTGGAATGGATTGGGTGCGTGCGGCATTTGCCTGATGCTCCCTCCCTCCCGTGGGCAGCTTGCAGTTGCATTTGTGTCTTGGCCATGTCGGATCAATGTTTGAGGGAAAACCCCAGACCTCGGATGTTTATGCCGCCAGGGGTCTTTGGGGATCTTTTGGGATCCTGGGGCAGGCCATGGCCCGTGCTGATTGGTGGACATCTTCCTGCAGTGGGAGGATGCAAGGTCGCTGGCTCTCTGCAGCGCGCAGTGGCTGGACGGACGCGGCCTTCAGCATGGCTCCAGCATGGCTCCAGCATGGCCCCAGCATGGCCCCACTCTCGACTCTCAAACACCGACCGCGGCGGCGACGGCGGCCAAGACGACGACGACGACGACGGCGACGACGACAAACTGCTCGCCGCACAACCATCCTATCCTCAACGGCGTCGGCGGCGACAACGACAACGGCAGCGACAACGACAACGGCGACGGCAGCGACAACGACAACGGCGACGACAATCACACCCACCCGTGCCCACGCGTCGTACCGTCAGGCACCTCCCGACGCCTCCGCAAGCCTCCGGCTCTGGTCGTTCAGTCGCTGTCCCGACGCCGCTCGCTCGCTCTCTCCCGACGCCCCCCAAAGCCCGCGACGGGCTGTGCAGTCAGTACTGCAGTCGCTCCGGCCGACCTCCTCCCCGACCGCCGACCTCCTCCCCGACCGCCGACCTCCTCCCCGACCGCCGACCTCATGCCTCTGGCCATCTCGTCCATGGCTTCGGTATCATAAGCCAACGTGTGCTGTGCCGTGCTCACTTGCCACTCGACGACAATTTTTTTTTTTTTTGTTTTTTTTCGCGGCGGACTCGGTCTCCGCGCCGAGTCGCCCCCTTCTTCCACCCTTCTAGCTATGTCGACGAGCTTCGATTCCTCGGGGACCACCTCGTCCCTCATCACGACGCTTCTCTCGACAACTCCAGCAAAAATCCCTGCGTCGGCGACGACAACGCCTAGCAATGCTGGCTTGTCGGGTATCTCCTCTCTAGGCGATTCCAGCCTCAGTTCGCACGATCAGTCAAACCAGGCCCTGATATCCAACTACCGCGACCCGTTCTACGCCTCCACCTTCCCCGTGTGCTACGCCCTCGCCGCAACCACGGTCACTGCCTACATGCTTCTGATCATGCTCTTCATGACGCCCAGGTCCTTTTTGGACGGCGGCGTCGTCTATCTCGGGCGCCGCTCCGGCTTCACCCACAGTTCCTCGGGCGGGGAGAACATCGGCGGGCGCCCCTGGCTCCAGAAAGTGGCCGCGCTGACGGTCGCCGTTTCTCTCACGATTGCCACCTACGACACCTTCAAAATCGCCGCCCTTCAGTACAGTTACGGGGTGCAGAATGCCGCCAGCATGCAGTCCGAGGTCATGGGCAGCATGGAGCTCAGGGTCACGCGGCTCGTCTCCAACTTCTTCCTCTGGCTCGCCCAGGCACAGACCCTCATACGTCTCTTCCCGCGACACCGGGAAAAGGTCATCATCAAATGGGTGGCCTTTGCTCTCATCACACTCGACCTCATCTTTTCGGCCATCAACAGCTTCAAACGCGGCGAGTCGGGCGCTTCTGGTCCCAACCCGGCCGCCGGCAGTTTCGATCATCCCATCCCGGCATTGAGCTACATGTTCCAGCTGTTGCTGGGTGTCTTGTATGCCGCTTGGGTCATTTACTACTCGCTCATGAAGAAGCGCTACGCGTTTTACCACCACTTGATGAGGAACATGTGTGTCCTGGCCATGATTTCGCTGACCTCGATCCTCATTCCCGTCGTGTTCTTCATCCTGGATATCTCTCGGCCCAAGTTCGCCGGCTGGGGTGACTATGTGCGGTGGGTCGGTGCCGCTGCGGCCAGCGTCATTGTCTGGGAATGGGTCGAGCGCATCGAGGCTCTCGAGCGGGAGGAGAAGAAGGGTGGCATCCTCGGCCGAGAGGTCCTTGACGGAGACGATGATGTGCTCGAAGTGAGCGCTTTGGAATACCCTTGGGATCGGAAACGCGGACAGCGAAAGGATGGCAAAAGGTACAAGAACAGCAGCAATAGAAGCCGCAGCCGCAGCCGCAACAGCAACAACAACAACAGCAACAGCAGGAACAGCAGCAGGAACAACAACAACAGCAGCAGCAGCAACAACGACAACAGCAGCAGCAGCAATCACAACAGCACTGGCTCTGAAGGATGGGCCGGTGGTACTGCCGGTATCGTACAACGGAGAAACCACTCCGATGACGCCTCCTTCAATGGCAGCCACCAGCGTGGGTATCCCACATATCTTGCAGCGCAGGACGCCACGGCCGAACCGCCTACCCAGCGCTCCATGGCCGGCCTCTTTCTACCACACTGGCCGGCGCGGCCAGCGGCGACCCTGACGCACGTGAGCCGGACAGACACGCCCAGTGTCGCGAGCACAGTCTATGCCGTCCGATATCAGCCTTGCTCTGAAACGACTGTGCCTACGCCGGAACTTTTCCCCCAAACCTTTGAATCGAATCTGCCTCCTGCTGATGGTCTTGCTGATGCTTCTATTGCTGATGCTTCTATTGCTGATGCTTCTATTGCTGATGCTCCTCCTGCTGACCCTCCTCCTGCTGACCCTCCTCCTGCTGACCCTCCTCCTGCTGATACTTCTCCTGCTGTTTCCTCTTCTGCTTCTCTTCTATCTCTACATGCACAGCCGCAGCAAATGTGCCAAGGTCAACATCAACAGCAGCATCATCCGCTTCCATGTCCGCCATCACCGCCCTCGCCGCAACAAACACACAGGAATAGCACGACAGAGTCCGTCCTCCATGACAGCAATTCACTGCGCGCGATCCGCACGCACACGGACAGTATGCTTCTTGAGCAGCACGCATATCGTACCAGCACTCGACACCCCACAACAAGCTCCGGTCCCCCCTCATCAAATAGCACAATTGACGTAGAATCCCGTGCCCGTTCTCCGACACCGACACCGACACGCACCCGTCACTGGCAGGGGCTAACGCAAACGTCATCCATGCGGCGCTCGTCAGATGGTCAACAGGCCAAGAGCACAACAACAGACGTCACAGCCACAGGAGCACAGGACGTCAACGTCGGCACCAACATACGTCACGAAGCCATAAACAGTCGCTGGGACATCAAGTCGCGCCTCGAAATCTTCGCCGCCACGCAGGCAGACAGGGTGCGCGAGAAGCTCCGCCCGTCAACCGACACTGACAGCCTTCCGGTGACGTACATTCCCGCGCCACCCCGCAAGGGCACCGCTCCTCGTGACCCTGCCGAAGATGACGACGAACTGCCCCGGTGCTCAAGCACCTACGACTCGAGCTCCGACTCTGACCAAGCTAGACGTCGGCTGCAGCTGCAGCAGGACATGAGTTTGAGCGTAGGCATGGAAATTGACTTAGATCACCAGCGGCATTTCGCCCTGTCGGGCCAACAGCCGTCCTTGTCGCCCATGAGTCCTCCCCTCTGGCCCGGCGTACGGCGACACAAGTCCTTGTATGAAGATGAAGACGAAGATGAAGATGGCGAGGATGATGACTCCTGCACAGATATATCCGCAGACGAGTCCAGCCTCGAAGAGTCAAGACACACCGAATCAGAAGACAGCCTGCGGATCTGTGGGGACACAGGCGAATGAAGTAGAGGGAGCTGCTTGTGTGTGTGTGTGTGTGTTTTTTTAATTCATTGCATTTGCTTAACGCGGTATATACATGGTGAATTTAGCGAGGCGTTTGGAATGAAGAGAAAAAAAAAGAGAGGTTCAGTCGTCATGACTAGGGGCGGGAATAGATCTTTACTTGTATATATGTACTGTATGTATATATCCCCTGTTTTAATCAACGAAGAAGAGTGTTGGAGTTCTATTTTGTTTATTTTGTTAATACAAAAAAGAATTCTCGTGACCCACGTGCGTACTGCCATGTTGCACACGCTGCCTAAGCTGCCCGAATATAATTCTCAATAACACATATAGTTCGTCCAGATAAATCCCGACACATTTCGCCATGCGATTCCGGTGGGAAGGCTTCGCATCGACCGACCCACAGTAGCAGGGCCCGCGAGAAGGGCCATTCATCGTCTCGTGTCCGTCTGGGAACTCGTGGGGCAGCAAAATTCAGGCACACGGATGGAATGATTGGTCGCGTAGTCATGTGCGTTCAGAAGTCGGGAGACGGGCTAGCCTTGCCGCATTCGGCTTGGCCTGGCGCCTGAGCAGATTTGAGAAGGTTTTCTGTTCCGTGCACTTTTTAGTGCTCTTGTACCGGTACTCGAGGGATCGGCTGTTCTACTTGATGAATATTCATCGACTGAGCACATTCCGGACGAGCTTTGATGTTTTGCAGATGGCGCCGGCGTGGCGATGCTTCGACCGAGCGCGGATCGGCAGCGGTATTCATGTGTGTGGATCAAGCAAGGAAGAAGGAAAAAAGTAAGGGGAAAAAAAAAAGACTCGCCAGATGAAAAAGGGGGGGCCCTGAATGAGGAGAAGAAGCCAAGAGTTGTGAGGCTACAGGTAGTGGTTTTCTGTGCGGACAGCTGTTCCAGGACTGTGTATATTGTAAATTGAATGCCGTTATGCCCGCCTGCTTTGTAAATGTATACCGAAAAAAAGAAAAGAAAACGACAAAGAAAAAATAAATTGGCCCGTCAACGCCAATGTCCTTGCGATTTCCCACATGCACAAGGACAGTCACCAGAGGCCGTGACGGTGCCTGGTATTTCTGTATTTTCATCCCTTCTCCGTTCGTCTCAATGCTCGCCCACGCTGCTGTAGCGGCCGACGGCTAGGCTACCCACGAAGACCCCGGCGAGAACGGACAGAAAGTAGCCGACGTTCATGGTCATGACTGCCAACATGCTGTCAGGGGGGGATGTCAGGTTAGTGCTTTTTTTTGCTTTTTTTTTTTTTTTTTTGGGGGGGGGGGGGTTTATTTTTCTGAATAAGTTCTTGGGGAGAGAGGCCGTACAGCATGTATCCGACGCCAACAATAACCGTGTCCATGACTGCTCGTACAGGATCGACGCTGAAGCGCCATGGTCGGACCTCGCAGCCGCTACGGGCGACGACAAAAACCGTCTCCTCGACACCGTTGGCAGAGAGAGTCATCTTGGTGGCGCTCGGGTCGTTGGAGATGTTCTCGGATAGTGGAATCTTGCCCTGGGCGACGACGTAGCGGCGCTGGAGATCCTTGTCGAGCCATCGGGCTTCTTGTAGGCTCCGTGCCGCGAGGAGCAGGCGCGCGACGATGGCGAGGACGACGAGGAAGATGCATGTCCCCGCGTAGGCGCCGGAGCTTTGGGGGGTCCATGAGTTGGCGTACAGAGGAGTGGCGCTGTTTGTTTGGAAGGTCATGCCCATCATCATCGTGGACATGCCGCCGTGAGCGCTGCTGCTGCCGCCGTCCATGCCGTCCATGCCGTCCATGAGGCCGGTGTGCCGGAAATGACGACACGCGAGTGGTAGTGCTGATGAGAGGACGAGCTGCGTCGCTGAGTCGTCGAGCGTCGAGTGTATGGTACGAATGGATAGAAGTTGCGATGCCGATAGGGGTCGACTGGAATTCGAATATGCGACGAGGGAAGCTGGCCGGGGTGGGAAATGCAAGTCGCACAGCACAGAACGGGCAGATGGTCCAGATTGGCGAGTGCGATGCCGGCGATTGGGTTGATTCAGCGCGTGGAAGAGGACGAGGAAATAGTCGAAAAAATGAAAAGAAGAAAGAAAATAAGCGAAATAGAGAGAGAAATGAGGATGCAAACGCGGCTCCTCTGCCAAGATATAATGGAATAGCGGCCTTTTTCGGATGCTTTCTTCAAGTACCGGTACTTTTCACGTGGCTGTCGGTACCCCGGACCAAAATCTCTATCGGCCCCGCGATGCCAGGACCGTGCGCATACAGTATGCTACGCAGCGCAGGAGGCTACAGTGCACACATATCGTACTTTACACACTCTGCATGGCACAACATGCCAACAATGTTTTTCTCCCTCTCGGCTGTTTTTTGCTGCACAGACATAATCATGTCCAATTGCGCAAAACAGAACTTTGAACGAGTTGCTTACCGCGATACATGGCTTTCAATAAGCTCTGTAGATGCGCTCTGCCGGCAGTTGATCAAATCGACCTTGACATCCCCGCATGCTGCGTCGCGACAACAGGACCCACGAGCATCACCAGCAATGGACATAGCCTGTGCGATGAAAGAACAATCGCCTCACGTCGCGGGCATGATTGCCCACAAAATCAACGTCGAAATTCCAGCATGAGAGATGACTGCACTTGTGCTGATGAAGTATGGACAGTCCTGACTTCTGTGGCTGGCTGACTACCGGATAGGGTACGCTCTTGAGGCGGGACGAAATATCCTTTTCGAGTCCCGTCAAAGTCTCTCTGACGTTTTCCATTGTGATTTACGCAACTACTGACTGGTAATGGATTGATTCCATACAGATGTCTTATTTGCTGTCGAGAAGCATATCTTTGAGCTCACTTCCCAATTTCTTGTGTACGCCAGCAGGTACGCCAGCAGGTAAGCCCTGCTGTGTCCAGCCTCCTCCTTAGCTGGCACGTCTACCAGGTCGTCGCTAAGATGTCTGACGACAGTTAATCCATTTTCGTGTGGCCCATCGTCGTTGCATAATTATCCGATGTTCGTTGTGCTTGAAAACCATATGAGAAGGGTTCTCGACAAGCAAATCCGATGAAACCCACGAACAAAAAAGGCCCGAGTTGAGATGTTGCAGGTGCTCGTCCAAGAAGTTAGACACGCAAGACTGGCCGCAAACTGTCGCGCTACCATCTTGGGAAAGGGGAGAGTACTTCCAGTACTTGCAAGTCCGTGACATGGCTGCAGACTATCACGGCATGTTCATGCCTCTACAGCAAGCATTGTGCGGCGGCCGAGAACTTATCGGGGCTTTGCGGCTTCTTCTTGTAACTTCATCCGTCTCTACCTAACACCGCCCAATGTCAATAAAAGCATCCGAGACGTTGTCGAGAGAGGCACACACCGCAGCAGAATGATGCTGGTTTGGCAGAAGTACTTTATCAAGTATTCAAGGAGCTGCCAGTGTTTCTGCATTTTTTGCACGCTCATAAAATAAGCAGTTTTTTTCTCTTTTGAGCCAAGCTTTCTTTTTTTCCCTCCCCCCTTGATGGTCATTTTCTGCGCACTCCAGAAAGATGGACTGAATTGGATTGGATCGAGTAGAGTTCAAGGGCGACTGAGTCAGGTTCATTGCGTCGTGCCTTTTGTTGAAGAGAAAACTCCAAGTTTATGAGTCAGCAGTATACCCCGTCTCTACATTTGGAATGTCGCAATGAATAATGTTTACTATTCTACGCAGCGTATATCCCTAGTCAGCGGGGTTTTGTCGAGACAAACTGGATCGAGAAAACAGGCTAGAATGCGACAACCACCGATATCGTTCTTGGACAGAAACTCTCAGCTTTGCAAGCACAAATCTGAGATACCATGAAGGTCTGATCTGATCAGAGATGACTTGGGAGCGTTGGCTCTGGACACGACCACAAGACGGTAATTTTCCACCTCGGAGGGTCAGTTAGTCTGTCTCCACCAAAAGAATCATCATCATCGCCGCCAATGTCAATAGTCTGACCGTCGTGTGTCTCTGTTATAAGAGTCTACTTTCTGCCAGACTCTCCTCACCACTGCACATCACCTGCAGGAGTACGCCCTGTGCATCTCGTCCCGAACCTGGAACAACATGATGTTCTGCCGGGCCAAAATTATGCCTTATTGTATAAGCGGGATTGACCACACGCACATGACAGCAAACGAACATGACAGCACGAGAATGATGTAGTATCATCGTCAAGGATCGCTCACCTCATTTCTCTCCGACTTTTTCCTCTCTTCCTTCCGCTGTCCGCGGAGCAACCATGTCCGTTTCCGACGCATTTCACGCTCACGAACAGCACTGCTATGCCCATACCAGTCTGCTGCTACGCCTATACCAGTCTGACAAAAAACGTAGCAGAGTGGTTGCTGAGCCAAAGATTCAGTCAACAAAGACACAATTTCCGAATGCGGTTGGTGAGCGAATCGCAAACGTCGAGTCCATGACCCTGTTTTGTGCAGTGCGCTGCCAACAAGCCGTCGAGGTATCGCCGCTGGCTCATTTCCGCTGCTGATGTCGTGTCTCTGATTGTCATGTCATGTTCTTGGTAGGGACATCATGATGGATGATTACGCATGACGTGCGTACTATTTTGTCTCGACGACGGAGCAATGATGAGAAGACGGGACCTTTGTCTCTTAGGTTGGGGGACTCGATGTCGGAAACGCAGATCTGTGAATGTGAACAGGATGGGACAGACCATTATTCATGCTTCTCCAGCGTGTTTATCCACCGTGCAGCACATGATTTAGGTGAACAATGCAGTGGCCAGATGAGACACAATCAGGAATACTGCGCAGGAATTCGCGTAAGAGGGAATGATGATGGTCAGCCACGTACATACATAATGTCATCCCCCTGTATGTATGCTGTATGCACATTTCTGTCAGAACGTCGCGGAAGTACTGACGAGTCTCGTCAACCAACAACCCTCTAACCAACTCGAATTCTTCAAGAGAAGATATCGAAACTTGCAGGCTTCCTCCGCAGTTGACACAGGCTCACGCCATCCATCATGTCAGACACGCAATCGTGCTTTCAAAACATGTAGTAGCCGAAGATCAAGACGGGTCCTCCTCGCTTCCCGCCGCCAGAAATCAAAATCAACACCAAACCAGGTAGAAATGTCTCGACGGCCAAGACCGTCTCTAGGATGCAGGGGTTCTTTGTTCTTGGGCGTGTTCCTTTTTCTTGAGATTTCCAGCAACATATTTCCAGCAACATATTTCCAGCAACATATTTCCAGCAACATATTTCCAGCAACATATTTCCAGCAACATATTTCCAGCAACATATTTCCAGCATATTTCCAGCAACATAGTTCCAGCAACGTACCAATACACCTCTTGTGAACCGCTACCCATCACACCTGCGCAAAACAGGGCCTTTCAATATCCGAAGCCCCGGAAATACGAAACCAGGTTCAGCATCATCATATCGTGTCCAGGTAGCCATACGACAAATCCCCTCTCATCGCGTTACACGCCCCCCCCCCCCTCCTTCCGACCATGTCATGTCATCTCATCTCATCACGCCAAGAACCCCCCCACCGCTTTCCCAGTTCATGCACTTATAGCATCCAACATCTTTCCGGGCGGCCCTCTCCGGAGAACAACCAGAGAGAGAATACATGCTTGAGAAGAAAAAAACAAGGAATGCCAGGCATTTTCGCCATTTAAATCCCGCCCTCCTCACCAGATTTGTACAACCCCAACGGGAAGAATCCCCGCCCCCCTTTTTTTTTTTTTTTTTTTTTTTTTTTTTTTTTTTTTTTTTTTTTTTTTTTTGTCCATGATTTTGTATCACGGATGACGACGGGATGCCAAAAGAGAAAAAAAACCGACGCCCCCCTCTTCCTTTTTTTTTTATTTTGTTCCATTCTAGCAAAATACCGGAAAAGACCTGATTTGGAATCTTTGGTATCACCTCCCACCGTCCACCGTCCACGGATTTTCCTCACACCCTCCGTGGAAAAGAGGGTAATGGTGGTACAGGGGAGGCTCGGATATTGCTTTCAGCACGGTAAGAGCGCCGAGTCGTCCACACGCCCACCATTCGGGATCGGGAGCGATGCTCGTATCCGTGCGGGCCGCCTAGCGGTGCGACGATGCTATCTCGGCGAGGAGAGATGGGGGGGGGGGGGGAGTACCTGAGAAGCTTGGTCTTGAAATGGGTGGTTTCCCCTTTTATGGCGGGTTTTTTTCTCCCTTTTTTTCCCATGTCGTTCTGTTGTTCTTATTTCTTATATCTTTCTAAAAAGAAAGAAAGAAAAAAGCATCAGGAAACATGGCCAAAGCGTAAAAAAGGCATCTATCTACAAGAAATACTAGCCGCGTACATACAACACCCACTGTACATACACCGCATGCTCATACGCATAGACACACCCATGTAATCCACGTTGACGCATACACATATAATCTCCGCCAGCGAATCCCTGCCGCCAACCCAGTGTCGATATGGGGGCAAGGCGTGGTCCGCATGATTTCATTTGCCAGTTCTGTGTCTCCCTCCGCGATATCCCTTCCCTCTGGTTCCTCGCCTTGTCCTTGTCCGGTTCACGTTCCTGGTCCGTAATCTGCGGTGTCTTGACTGGGGTCGTACGCACCGCCGCGGGCCTAATGAGCAGAACCAGGAAGGGGACAAAACGAGACTCTGTGAAAGAACAGATTTAGCATTATATGTCTCATGAAGCCTTTCATATCGAGCAAAAAAACAATGTGGAACGCATTTCTTTATTTATTTTTTGTTTTTATTTTTTTTGTTTTTTTGTTTTTTTTCTCCTTCGCAGCCCCTGGCAGGGCGTATCCTTGCTCACCGAGGTCTGCCCATAGGGCTGTGCAAGAAGTGATCGAAGTCAAGGGAGCAGACACAGAGGTCCTGGGATGAGAATGACGGATCAAGCATTACCACTAATACCATCGTCATTATCATGAACCGCATGGTTTTAACAAGGGGTGGGAACAGCCAAAACAAGATAAGAAATGCAACCCCCCCCTTCCTCCTCCCAATGCCATGCCGCTTTTTCCCAATCTCCAGGTCGTGAAGAGTCTAAAGCTTGGCTGGTAGGAGAGACGGAAGGGGAGGGGGGGTGTGGTTCAGCTGCCACTATAGGGTATGTGGCATGAAAGGAGTCGAGATGGGGAATGCAACGAAAGCATCAAGATGTGATGGATTGATTGTCATGTTATTGTTTTTTTTTACTTTCATCTTCATATTCCGTTTGTTTCTCTTTTTTTCTCGAGTCGCTAATCGACATGCCAGATGCATAGAGTACAACTGTCACAACTGACTGACTGTTCACGTCAGACATGGCCGTTTTGCCCACCACCCACGTCTCACATGCAAAAACCTACCTTTGAAGTCCATCGTCCGAATCGCTCTCCACACAACACCAGTCATTCCAGCATCATATCCAAGTCAAAACTCATTCATCGGCCTTGTGCTTTGTTCTTGTTCTGGGAGTTTTTTTTTTAGTTTTTTTTTTTTTTTAGTTTTTTTTTAAAACAAGTCTGCCATAACCCATGTCATTCTATCGCGACTCCCGGAGGTCCCTCCCAATAACAGACCCCCATCAGCACTTGCTGATAACCGCCCCCTCCAGTACCCGCCGCACAGCATCGCAAAGCGTCGTAAGCGTCGTGAAGCATCATAAGCGTCGTAAAGCATCGCATAGTCATGTATAGATATAACCCGATATTTTTTTTAAAAAAAAAGTTTCTAAAAAAAAAGGAACAGGGTGGCACTCAAGCAGGGTTTCCCCAAAGAAAATTTCCCAGGGAAAAAACGATACCCGGCAAAAGGAAGAAAAGGAATCAAAACGACCCCACAGCAAATGCAACCATTGAGGCCAAACAGGAAATAAAGAGGGGGGTGCGAGACCAGATCTTGGGTATTAAGAGACTAGGATTACGGGATATAGGGCGTGGGCTGTAAGACTAGACGCTTATATGACTTGGATTGGATTGGACGGGTTTGAATGGATTGGATGGCTTGAATGGCTTGGATGGCTTGATGGCTTGGACGGCTTGTATGTCTTGGACGAGCTTGTGTCTTGGACAGGCTTGACAAAAAAAAGAAAAAAAAAATGGCCACAAAAAGAAAAGAAAAATCATGAAAATAAATGCGAAAACGATACCATTGTAATGGCCAAGAGAACAAAATACCAAAACCCACCCTTCCAAGAAACCACCCTTCTTCCAGTCCAAACAATAAAAGCCCACTCTGCGGAGCGCACCATCAGACTGGAAACTCTGGTCTGTTCCTTCCCAGGCAGTGCACTAGTAGGGGGCGGCGGTCAAAGGAAGGCGCAACCCGGCCGCAGCTCCGGCTATCGCTGTGGCTCGCCCCATTCGCGCGCTCTGGCCTCGCCTGGCCTCGCCTGGCCTCGCCTCGCTCGCGCTAACAAGCTGCGCATCCGCTGTGCAAGGGAAAGAAAGGGAAAGAAAGGCCTGGAATTGATCCTGAATCCCAGCCCGGATCGTCCCAGCCGTGGGATCCATTTCGCCCGCGTGCGCGCCCCGCGCAGGAATACCATGTCGAGGGGGACATGGCTTTGACGGAGGCCGGACTGGTTTCTATTCTCGGCTCTTGTTTTCCATGCCTGCCTGGTAGACTCGGCCCTTGTTTTCCATGCCTGCCTGTTAGACTCGGCCCTTGTTTTCCATGCTCACCTCTGTTGCATGGTCGGGCACAGTGAAATGCCGTACATGGCCCCGAGTACCTTGCAGCCCAGTATAACATGAACATGCGACACACAGCAAGGCGGATAAAAAACAAGACACTGGAAAACAGATGAGACAAAAAAAACACATTAAAAAAAAAGATAAAAAAAAAAGGGAGCAACAACATCACAATGAAAATGACGCGTGTATGCGCCACGATGAGACCGGGTATGATGCGCCGTGGCGGAACACTGCGAAAAAGACGTCACGACAACTGGACACACACTCCCCATGGCCCCACTTTGCCCTTTACTTGAACAAGACAGTGACAACTCGACGACGAAACCCCCAATATAGAATATACGCGCTTGGTTGGGAGTATGGGAATTCTTTCACGTCTAAATCATTCATGTTGGGACTTGGTTTCATGCGTATACCCTCATCTTCTGTCTGCTAAGCGAGCACCAATCCGCGGACAAGACTGCTCAGTATCGCATTATGGATTGCCAATGCGCCAAAACTTCTCTAACCCTTCTCTTAACCTCTTGCCAGAGCATCTTGCCAGAGCATCGTCACTCGTAGCAAGCCGTAGAAATCACTCTTTTGCTCCTAATCCCAACCGAAACAAAACAACACACAAAAAAACAGGAGAGCGACAGACACAGAGAAACCATGAGTACCAAATACTCAAACACCCCAAAACCCAGAACACCTAACCAGGATTGCCCTTGTCCTTCCAATGCCCAACCAGATCGTGCCCATGCACGAAAAAAGAAAAAGAAAAAGAAAAAGAAATCTCGCGTGCACAGCCGTACTTCCACGCATACCAATAAAATTGTTGAAAAAGACCTCGCATCCTGGGCCGCACTAGGAACCTCCTCCCCAGGTCGACAACCCAGCCTAGTCGACAGAGCGCAGAGACTCTGACCCTTACTTGCGCGTAGAGAAGGGGGAAAAAAAAAAAAAAGGGGGGGGGGGGGGGATAGGCTCGCGGTCTTGAGCTACGCAGGCAAGATATGAATGCTTATGCTGCAACTCGG
>SRPZ01000369.1:0-26792 GCA_018360255.1 Claviceps maximensis
AAAAAAAAAAAAAAAAAAAAAAAAAAAAAAAAAAAAAAAAAAAAAAAAAAAAAAAAAAAAAAAAAAAAAAAAAAAAAAAAAAAAAAGTATCACGTCATTAGCACATCGTGGATTTCGCAATGACTTCGTTCGCAATGACTTCGCGTGCCTGTCCACCAACTGCGCGTTATTACTATCACGGCGCCATCACTTATGGTGAGAGACGTCTGAGACATCTGCCTCCTTTGCATAAATGTACCTGTCTTGGTGCGCACACGTATTGGCTCAATCAATCATCCACGTCTATCCACTTTTGCCTAACAGTCTCTCGCTCTTCCGCTCTTCAACTTCTTGCCTAGCACACCGCTTGTGAAGACGATTACCTAGTCAAATAGACTGATACGCGTCCTTAACCCCCTTTTTTCAATATTTTATTCCTGGCCTCTTGTTCATATCACTATGCGTTGAGCCTCTTCTCTCCAACTTCATTCACTTCAAGCGGCGCTCTCGGTCCTGCGCCGACTTCATACTCATCCTTCTTGCTTCCAGCGTATGCAATCGTGGCCACTGTTTTCTCTCTCTCTCTCTCCAAAACCTTGTCTTCACTCTCCACTGCCTGCCACACATGCCTTTCTTGTCTGTCCACTGCTAATGATTGATTATACGCGTCCATGCTTCACTATTTGGTTGCCGCCGACTGCTGCCGCAACTTGCCATGTTGTCGAATGTCCAGACTCGTCTGATAAAAAACAAGGCTTCAGACTGAACTTGAGACATTTGAAACATTCGACAGGTTGTCCGCCGTATCCAGCTCAACGCAACGGCCACTCACATCTTCGCGGGGTATATCCATCGCAGGTGCATTAATTCAAAAAGTCGTCAAGAAATCCGCGTCACAGCGTCTGCTGTCCGTTTGATCATTGGAAAAGTTCGTGGGGTCGTTCGTGAATCAACAGAAAAGTCACTGAAGTGGACGTGCATGTTCTTTTGGATGTCAAATCGATGTTTTTGAAGACCAAGCGCCCATTCTCGTAGTTTGGTCTTGAGTTTGAAAATTCTCCAGCCGGTGCACGCCCAATCTTGCGGACTAAATTTGAAAACTGCGGGGTTGGAAATATGCAGGAAAAAGAGACATCGGGGGGAGGCGGAACCATAAGGTCTGTTGCGACAGAGATTCCAGACTTCAACGGCTCCTTTGGCCCAAGTTCGTTTGGTCAAAGATGTCGAAGGGCGAGTGCACGAAAGAGACTCTGAAGCTGACTCCTGACGCTGTGGTAGGAGCTGCTCAATCCAAATTAAAAGGTTCCGCTGGATCCGAATGCGGATTGAAAAAAAAAAAAACCCAGAGGCCCATTCCATGACACCGGCAATGGCCCCGACGTCATCTATAGAAGGGGAAAAAAAGAAGAGAAAGAAATGGGACCGCAAACGCCAAAAATAAAAAGCAAGTCCGGCTCGCCGGAACCCAAACAGTAAGAAAATAATTTCTGGGACTCTAAAAGGAAGCAGTAGAAAGCACCCAGGAACGTATCGATCCAAGCAGGCCCGGTGTAAACGATTTTCTTTTTAAAGAAAAAAAAATGTAGAAACAAGAACCGTGGAACAATTTTTCGGGCAAAAGAAGAACTGTCAGTTGCCTCACATCAAAGGTGCTGAGCCTAGATGAAACACAGTAACGTGTTTCATCCGACCGGCACCTCCTACCAAGAGGCGTCGGGCCTGTCCTTACATTTTATGCTCGTAAATTTGAGCAGACAAGGCATGAGTCAGGCAGACGTGTGGTGGATGTTGATTTTTATGCCACAGGGGCATGAGAGGCGCCGGGAGCGGCGCCGGGGGCAGCGCTGCCAAGGTCAGCGTCAGGAGCGGCCGCGCCATTGTTGTTCTTCTGAGGGCAATCGCGGGAGATGTGACCAGTTTCGCCGCATCCATAGCAGGTCTTGCCAGCAGTATTCAGAGGACCGCCGTTAGGGGCGGTACAGTCGCGAGAAATATGGCCGAGCTTGCCACAGGCGTAGCACTTCATGGCCTGCGCCTGACAGTCACGAGCAAAGTGATTGGGACCACCGCACTTGTAGCAGGTAGCAGGACGGGGGCCGCCGGCAAGTCCAGTTCGTCCAGCATATCCGCCAGCAAAGCCACCGCGGCTCACAGGAGCACCGCGGCCCATGGCGCCAGAACCGACAGGGTTCGGGCAGGCTCGCTAGATTGGAGAAACCTCAAGTCAGTCCCGCGAGTTAGAAATAATGATGCTTTTCAAGAAGATTCAAGACTCACGGCGACATGACCTGGTTGGCCACAGTTATAGCAACGGCCGCCAGTGGCGTTGCCGCTCAGTCGCAATGTTGGGCAGTCAGCCTGAACATGGCCGAGTCCCTGGCAATGGTAGCACTGCTTAGCCTCGGTAGTGCGAGGGAGAGGGCAGCTGTTAGACTCGTGGCCGGGCTGCTTGCCTTGAAAACCATGTTAGTTGGCCAGAAAACAAAAATGACATGGCATCGTCACAAAAGGGAGCTTCGTACAATTATAGCAGAGACGCTCGGTAGAGGAGCAAACCTCGGCGTAGTGGCCCACGTTGCCACATTTGTAGCAAGCACGTCGGGAGAGAGAAGCCATTTTGGTTGAATGAGGTGTCTGGAGGTGCGACCGAGTTAGCAATGTCTCGCCACGGTCATGCCATGTCAATTTTCTTGGATTTGTGAAATTTGGCAAATGAAGAGATGTGCGACTGGCAACCCGTCATGGCTCGAGTTGGTAGAAGAAGAGCGACTGGAACTGACAGGCAGGATGGCTAGCCTGGGACCATATGTCTGAGGTATGACTGTCCAGAATCGGCCAAGTGAAGACCGGCCAAAAACGGAAAGCATCCTGATGATCCCGTATGACGGTCAGCAGTGGCTTATATACCAAATATTCGGGTGCAACGGAGCAAATCGAATCGTTGAGGTTCCAGCACAGCCTGGCTCACGTGTGGATGCAGTTCATGGCGGACATGACAGGCCGTGTCACTCCACATGAATAATAGTAGGAAAGTTGTTGATAAGTGAACCAAACAAACAAAAAATGTTTGGCGCGGCGGCGAAGTAGCGAGAGGTCGACATACGCAATGTCATGCGCCTCAAGGCACGTGGCCGCGCTGCATGCGCCAGGTCCAAGGTCATTGAGCTTACGGTTGGCGAGACTTGGCCAAGGCCACTGGTGGTTTCCATTCATCGAGCAGCGCCAGCACAGGGAGCATCGTGACGGAGTCGCTGGGGCGCGGAGCGGCGTAGAGTCGCGAAAGTATGTTTTCGTGGGGCAGCGCTGGCAGAGCGCATCGCCAACGGAGGGAGCGGGGGGAAAAGGGACGGGAAAGGGGAGGGGAGGTGGAAGGTGAAGGGCAAAGAAACGATTTGACGGAGGCACAAATACACACCTTGGACAAAGGCGAATAGTCAACAGAGGCTCCGGTCGGGTTGGCGAGAAGCGAGGTCGCAACAAAAAGGAGATGCGTTTTCGTGAAGAGAAAAAAACGGATGGTAAATATTCGAACTTCCCTGCGAGGCAACGACAACGTCGACGACCACCCACAAATCAATCCAATCCTGCAAAGAAGAGTGAATGTTGAAGGGGTGAGAAAAATTTTGCATCAGCCAACCGATTTATTTCAGCGGCGGGGACAGACCGACCGCGCCTTGGCCCAGTCTGGTCGGCTACGGCCACGGCGATCTTCTGGGCACGCCTGGCTGCCTGGCTGGTTGGCTGGCTGGTTGGCTGTGGACAGTCCAAGACACATGCACGGTCGGCCACAAATGGGGCAGGCGCGACTTGCAGAAAAAAAAAATCCCCTTCAAAAAGTGCATGCCTGTTCTCCCCCAGTTTACGCGGCGCGGCATGCTTTGCGGCTGGCCTTGTCTGGATCCGCCGTCCAATAGGCGAAGGAGACAGAAAAGCGGGGCTGTACAGTCCTCGGCTGACGTAGGGCGCGCTTCTTTGGAAAACTCGCGTCTCACTCGTCCCTGGCGTCGCTCTCCGTCTTGTCCTGGCCTTCGCCCGGCCTCCTCCTTGTCACCACCGATGGCGAAACACTCGGCTCTCGCGCGCGACAACAGTGACAGACATGTCTCCCTTGGAAGGATGGGCGGGCGGGCGGACGAACCCTCGAGACCACACCAATTAGCGCGAGAAGACCACAACTACTGAGATCAAGTGAGATGACGGCTCGCTTCTTGAAAAGAAGAGACTAGCCATCACCGGCAGCATCGACAATGAGCACAACAATGTTGAAATTCTGGCAGGCATACCAACGGCAGAATTAAAACATGTGAACAACCAGATCCCTGGTGCTGAGCGTCGACGAGAGATGAACCCAAGTATCCTTGTCAGCATGGGCGACAAATCAAAAGTACTGAACGCGGTGCATATCCGACCGCTGACAATTAGGCCGCATGACCTCTGCTATTACTACCGTCCTGAGTAGCAGCGAAGCATCCATCTCAAAAACACCATTAATTAGCCCGAGTACAAATAGCTTGCGTACACCTACGTACATACATCTGTAGGTAGGTACCTACCGAGCACTTACTCTAGCGTCTGGCCTGAACTGGTCTGGCTGGGAATATGGTGGTTCATTCTTCTCGTCTCCATGTTCCTTTGTTTTCTTCCGAAACAAGACTAGTTCTACTCTCGCCCCTACCTACCTACGAACCCTGTCGCAGATACAAAAAATCACCTTCTGGACATTGGAGATTGTTTCAATGGTTCCCGGCTGTCTATCACGACCATCGGCCCTTTGATGTTACCGATCTGCCTGAACTCCATATCTCATCCGTCATCGAGACTGTGGAAGACTTCCCCTCATCTAGGTACATAGGCAGAAAACCTCGTCCAAGAGGCCGCCGACATGTCTGGGTACAGCTTCTTTGCAGGCGCATCTCCCACATCTATGACTCATTCAGTAGCAAAACGCCATCATCGACACGGGGCGACAATACGCAAAAACTTTGATTGATAGAGTCCAGTTGCATGGTCAAGTGAGTCGCTAACAATCATTGGCCTCTGACCCTGTCTCTTTAGCTGGCCTGTTTCGTGCAAACAATGTCTGGCGTGATTTCGATTTCCACATTCTTGTTAAGGTAGTGCTTGTTCTCTTGTTCTTCTTTTTACCGTTTTTTCTCTTCGTCCATGTCCTCCGCTGTCGGTCATTAGGTCATGGTCATGCTTAAACGATGGCCTTACGAGTCCAAGAGTCCCGAAGACTTACTGTACCATGAAATAGCACCTGTGACGGTCTCGAGGTCATGAATCACCATGAGACTCGATTCTGTCCTCTTTAGTGCTAGAAGCATTATACTTTTAATGAAAATATGTACTTGCCCCCTGTGAGGAGATGCAAGCGCTACAAAGGTACATCCGCAGTCTGATGAGCACGGCCGCAGAGCAGAAGCAGAACTATGGTCGTCAGTTTTTGTTCTCCATCTGCTCACATGCATTTTTCTACATGATACGAGCTCGCTCCGCCAGTGACGATGGTGCATGACGTTGACGTTGATATCGACCTTGGCGCGCCAATGAATAAATGCCTCTTCCATGCCTTTGACCCCGAATGTGTCGCTGGTTTTCAGTCAAGTCATTACTCCAACGTGCACCCTCTTGTCTAATAGGCAGATGTCCACACTGAGGAGTGCTAAAAAAAAACACGGATTGGGCCAAGAAGGTCCCATCTCCATAAGACACAATCAAACCACCATCTTGCCATGTTTCCAAACCAAGAACCGCATCTACAACGCCGTATACACAAAGGTATACCAGAAGACGAAGCATGAAAACAATCCATGCTTTTGAAAAAGACGTACACAAAAAGAAGAAGAAGAGAAAAATTATGCAATCTGTGCGTGGTTGTCCACGTAGATCGTGGTAGTAGATGAGACTGCATCCTAGAATGCTCCTGCCTTGACCAGTGAAAACGAATTGAAAAAAGAAAAGAAGTATCATAGAGAGGACGACCCATCATGGGGCGTGTAAAATAAAAAGAAGCAGAAGAAACAACCAGTCTCCGAACTATTCATGTGTTTGCCACATTTTCATTGATCCTGACCTGAGCTTTTCAAAGGAATACATAGCAATCGAGACACAGAAAAGAAAATTAGTTGATCTCCATTTTACCGTTTTTTGGAGGAAAATATCTGTGCATCGTCTAGGCAGGGTCCGAGCCTCCCACAGCCGGGACAGGTACGTGTGCGTGCGGAGGGGGGGCCATACTCCTCGGCCGAGCCTCCACGATGTAGGATATGCCATCGTCGGAAGCGTATGATGGCGGACGTCGGAGTTCTGGCAGTGGAACTACGGGCGAGGCGGATTCGTTGCGTTGCCAGAATAGACGATTTGGATCGACTCTCTATTTATCCATTTTCTCATTAATATATTTTTTGGGGAACAAAGTTAACCCTCATACATTCGCTTTGAGATTGAATTCTGGTCCTAGCAGTAGAAAGAAAGGGGGGATGGGGTGCGGGTATGTGTTTTGTCTTTCCTTAATGCGATCCCTTTTTCCCCCCTTTTTTTCCCTCTTTATTATGGTAGAAAGAGGAGGGTCGGGACGCAGAAGAACCTTCTTTGAGTCTCAAATGGCCAGAAGATGTGCTGGGGAGGGAAAAAAAAAAGAAGGACATACCACACTCTCTCTCCAGAGCCCATATGCAGGAGGATGAGACTTGGACGTCTCGTTTTCGATCCCGGCAGCTTCTTCGTCACGAGCGAGGACCACATGTATGGGCTTTGTGGGCACAGCGTAGCCCCTCGGGCCGCACATGTTGGGCAGGCGTTGGATCCGGGAGCGATGCTCTCGCGAGACGAGCAGGCAGAGGCGGATGATGCTATAGCAGAACCATATGGTGGCGGAAAAGATGACAAGTATGATCATGATGGTGACTTCGCCGCGAGAGATGTGATCGGTGAGGGCTAAGCCAAGGTCTGCATGAGTGTTAACAGGCAATTGAATATGAAGTCCATTGCATTGCTTCAGCAAGCAATTCTGCGTTGTGGGTGGACGAAGGTATTAAAGATGGTTTCTAGAAGGGGGGTGGTTGACCGTGTTTTGGAGGTGACGAGAATGGAAGAGCAATAACTTGTTGGAAGTTTCCTTACACACTGCTAGCAGACAGGCTAGGAAGACACCTGAGACGAAACACGTCAGGATCTGAGACCGGAGCCGTCGAGATCGTACCCATGGAAAGCAGAACAGAAATCGTTTGCGATGGTTCTTTGGGCCATGCCGTATATCGGGAACTGGCTCATTGGATAGAGGGGAGAACGGTTGGTGCCGGTGAGATTCATTCATCAGATGGTCTGTCGAAGGTGAAAAGGGGCTGCTGTCGTTGGACACCAAGTCTGAAGGAAGGTTATCACGCGGGTGTCGATATGCTGACGGTGCAGTTGTGAGTTCAGGATATGAGGGCATATCAGGCATTTGCTGTGACCAAGGCATCGGTGACGGCAAGGAGCTCGAGGGGCCGGGCTCGCCATATCGTGATGATGAGATCGTGATGGGTCGTGCAGACGGTAATTTCAAGCCCTCGCTGTCTTGGGATGATGAAATCTGCTGCTGTGTACTTGTGGTCGTCAGAGAGTGTGGCAAAGTAGGCCATTTCGGCAGAACGCCCCGCGGGCGTGATATATCGTCATTAGGCCCCTCCGTTGATGTTTGAGCTTGACAAGGCGCATTTGCTTCCCCTCGTTGGACCTGATCTGGTCGGGCGTCAACCCCGTCCCGCTGTCGTCCCATTCGAGCTCTCTGTAGTAGATCTGCTCGAATTCGCTCCATGGTGCCTTTTCCTCTGGCCATGGCCAAAGTTGCCTCAAGTTTCTTTGTTCGGAGGTGGGCAGGCCGGACTTGGAGAAGACAGAGAAATAAATACAACCGTCTTTTCCTTGGCAGATCAAATTAGGGAGAAATAGTTCAAAACTGCGTGTTTCTCTTTCTTCTTCTTTTCTTCTTCTTCTTTTTTGTTTTAGATAGTCAACACCGTTTCGGTTACCCGAAGATGAATGAGCTTCAATATTTGAAGAATGACGAATGCCTGCCCCGTCGTACAAATTCGGTGTAAGAGTGAAAACCTGAAGGAGGCGTTGTCATGCCAAAGCAGCCGGATTGTTTGTGCGACGCGCCCGCCCAGGGCCGACAAGAAACAAATCACTATAGCAGAAGAGGATGAGACCCGACGACACCGATGACGACGAGTGGGGGAAGGGAAGACGAAACAAACAGGTGAAACTACTATGGCCTTATTTGATATTGGCTGGAAAACGAGAATGCGATTGTCCTTTTCCTTCTTCTTTCCGGGCTTTGTGATGAAGAGGCGCGAAAGGAAATGTCTCAGAGTGTCTCGACTTATACCAACCAGGCCAGAAAGGATGCGCCGTGCGCAGATGCCAGAGACGACTGCCAGCTGTGAGAGCGTGAAGATAAGCCTGGCAGTATTATGCACGCTGCAGTTCCGATGCCGAACGACGTGATGTACGACGGGTTGAACGAGAAGGACGGCACAGGGTCCATGGATTCCAGATTTCCTGCGGTTGAATTTCTTTTCCTCTTTTGTTTGTCTTTTTTTCTTCTTTTTTTTGTCTTCCTTTTCTTTTTTTTTTCTTTTTTTCTTGTCTTTGTCTTTCGGTCTGGTTCCTTAATGACGATGCGATGACTGCGGAAAAGAATTCCAGTCGCGCAGATGGACGAATTCAGTAAAGTCGAAAGCAAGGTTCCACCAGACGGTGGATGAGAAAAGGCCCCAGGTTATTTCTGTTATCGAGACGGGAGACATCGGGGCTTTTTAAAATGATTACTCCAATCGACCTGAAATTCAGATACGCTGGTAAATCGACATCGTTGGCTCGCTCAACAGCCTAACCAAAGCCGTGAGACGGGAATGTGGAGACAAGTGCGAGTTAGCAAAGGCAAACGCTAGGCAAAGTACCCCAGGCGATGAGCACGCCTCGGAGTAGCGCCACGGCAGGTTGATGGATGCTCCGAGAATCAATGGGCGAAGAAAAGCGCCGACACGCCAGGGGAAGTCGGAAGAGACTCGAGATCGTCAAGTCAACCAGGCTTCCGCCTTCCGGTCAACAGAGGAGAGGGGGGGGGGGGGGGGGGGGTCAAAGTCAATACGGCTGTGGGCTCGATGTTTCAGCATCCCTGAGCTGCTGCCCAATTGAGTCATCGACGGCTGGCGCGCAGCTGTAGCTGCGAGCGGGTGCAGCTGTCTGTCGTGCTCACCTGCCAGCGCCGACCACTAGTCGTCTGGTGGCCAATCATCAACCGTTGGGCAGACCAGACTCTCTCTCCACCTCTCCAAGCCTTGTTGGCCAGACTTCACGAGACTTCACCAACCTTCACCAACCTTCACCAGACACTAGTTCCTCTGCTTGTTGGTGCCACGCCCCGCTCCGTTGTTGTATCCTGCATTTGCGTTGCAGCCAGCACGGGCCTGGCGTAGCTACACAACAGGTCCATTTCATTCGAAGTCTGATACTCGTATCTGGAGCACCGACCATCTGGACACTAGCAGCGCGACGCCCACGCCCGCCCCGGCACAACGGCCAGAACGGCCACTACGAGCACAAATGACGCCATTGTAGAATTTATCTCGACCGTCAGGGTGACTTTGTATTACTCCGGCTCGATCCTTTGCGAAGCGACATACAACTATAGATGAAGTCGTGACCTGTTGGGTAAATGGAAGATGCCTATGGATCCGCTGCAAACGGGGCGTCGTCGTGCATGAATGAGGGCGTCAATTCCTCACGATGCCGAAACCTCACGTGCCCTTCAGTCGGGCTTCGTCCGCAGATGCCACATCCCGCAGGCGTGTTTCCTAGGCTAGGAAGAACCTGGTATTTTTAGTTTTAGCAAAGGTGCTCCGTCTAGACGTGGAATCAGATTGGCATCATAGCTGCCCACCTGCTTCGAGTCGCATCGCGCCGTCTTCGTCTTCGCCTTCGCCTTGGACATTGAGCGGAGTCTCTGCCGGCGGCTCCACCGCGCGCTCGGTATTTGAAAGACGATCAGTCGATGGCCTCCGGCAGTTGTGACATGGAGATAGGTGATGGGAGCTTACAAACAATACCTACCAGGTATATTCTATGTGGTTCGTACCTGCTGTGTATATGCTTTGTATGAATACCGCAGCCATTTATATCGTCGGTGATCCATATTCATCAAGACGCACATGACCATAAAGCGAAATATCTTCTTAGTCCCCCTCGGAGCCAAACTTTCATCGAGGGGCAACGCCCACCCCAGATCCGGTGGATCACGTCCTACAGATCGAGCTGCAGGGTTTCTTCTACGCGCCGTGTGTCAGACAAAATTGACAAGGGGAGGGGTTGACAAGCGAGAGGGCCGGTTTTTTTTTTTTTCGACAGGAAACATATGAAATGGGTGACGAAAGCTCTAGTTTCTTATAGAATTGTTTGAAACTCCCGTTTCATTGTCAAGGTAGCAAGCAGGGCATTTTTTTATGGAGGGACGATTTTTTTTTCTTAAAAAAAAGAAAAGAAAAGAAAAAGAAAGAAAGAAAGAAGAAAAAAAAAACTCCTTTTTCCTCTTCTCTGTCGACTCTTTTCTGTCTGTTAAGGACAACCAACCACCCATGGAGGAGAGATTATTTCCCAACTAAACACAAAACCAATCGTTTTCCTTGAGCTGGATTCGCCGCGTTGTTGTTATCTCTTTTGTTAGAAAACTCGAAAATCCGATCTTAGCCACGACCCACGTGGCGACGCCACAGCATCTGATTTCTGATTTCAAGCTTGCTGTGCAGACGTTGACACTATACATTGTTTCCTCCTGAAGCTCGATTTGTGTGTTGTATGCATGTAAAGCGGTGAATAAAGCACCCGCAAGTCACAATCGCCAACCCCCGCTTGTTTGAAGAGGGGGGTCAGGAAAAAAAGGCGAGACTGTTTTTTTTTTTTCTTTTTTTTTTCCTGTGTGGTCTTTTTTATTCTTATTTTTCCGCTCAATCGATTTAGAAAACAAGACTCGGAGCCGACATACAAAGAGCAGGAACTAAAAAGAGAAAAAATAAGGGACTATGGACCAGGTTGAAGAGGGGGGACGAGAAGACCAAGTTCAAAAGGGGATGACCTACAGCTACGATGATATTGCGCTGCTCCCATCAACAACGGCACATGGAACCTATTTCGGGGGCGAGAACGACGATGTAGAGAACCTGGACGAGTACATCCAAGGCGGCTATCATCCGATACACGTGGACGATTACCTGGGTCGGTCCCGGGAGAAGCGGTATCGTGTGCTTCACAAGCTCGGGCACGGCGGCTTCAGCACCGTCTGGCTGTGTCGCGACGAACAACTGCGCCGATACGTCGCCATCAAGGTCTTGACAGCCGATGTGTCGCCTGACCAGGTGGCCGAGCTGTCCTTTATGCAGCAGCTGGATCGCGAACATCCGGGTTCTCGGTACATTGCGCTGCCTCTGGATGCCTTCGAGGTGGATGGTCCCAACGGCACGCATCAATGCCTGGTGCTTCCGCTGCTGGGACAGGCGAGTTCTCCGAAACTATGGCATCACTGGGGGGATCCGGCTCCTGTTCTGCGAGAGCTGTGTCGTCAGGCGGTGCAGGCGCTGGATTGTCTACACAAGGGCGGCATTGGGCACGGCGGTACGTGACAAGATGCCTTCCAGATGAAATCCAAGAAGAGGAGAAACCACATCAAATCCTGCCTTTTGGGGAATATCAGACTGACACGAGCCTCGGACACAACACGTCCCGCGGGAGGGGATGGGGGAAAAAAAAGACTTCCGCCCAGCCAACCTGCTCATCAAGCTCCGAAACCTAGACTCCCTCGACGAACACCAGCTCCTCTCTCTCATAGGACATCCCGAGCCCGGCCAGGTCTTCACCTCCGACGCCAAAGACGACCTCCCTGCCTGTTCGCCACGATATCTCCTCCCGGCCGCGAACCTAGCCAAGCTTTCGCCGACGTACGTGCTGCCCGAAATCGCCCTCATCGACTTTGGTCAATCCTACCTCGCCTGCGCGCCGCCCCCCGACCTGGGCACTCCAGAATGCTACCTGCCGCCCGAGATGCTCATCGACGACAGGAGCGATCCCGTCGGTCTCCCCTGCGACATCTGGGCCCTCGGCTGCACTCTCGTCGAGATGCGCCTCCAGATTCCCCTCTTCGACACGCTCTACGGGCCGGACGAGGTTCTCGACGAGATGGTGACCTTTTTCGGCAAGTTCCCTCCCGACTGGTGGACGAGGTGGAAGCAGCGCGAGGATTACCGTGACGACAAGGGCACGCCGTTGCGCAGGAGGATCGATATCCACGGCGAGGGCTACAGCTTCAACAGCGTCTTGAGGGGCACTCGGCAGGTCATGACGACGATTGACGGCGTGTTGCAGGTTGTCAAGACGATGGGCTTCCCCGAGGGGGAGATGGAGCTGTTGAAGGACCTGATTGTGCGGGTATGCGCGTATCCGCCGGGGGAAAGGATGAACACGGGACAGATATTGCAGCACTCGTGGTTCCAATGAGACTTTTAATGAACTTTTTTTTTTTTTGTTTTGTTTTTTGTTTTCTCCGGTGGCATGTTAGAATCTCTTCATCACGATCATGATGATCATCGACAAGAGACATCATCAACTTCCATACCACTGATTGTCTCGACAATTTTCGAATTTCCCCAAGTATCCACGAGCTAAACATCCATGTCGAACAAAAGAATGATCCCTTTCCCATCGCTCTCTCAGCAATCAAGTCCCATTTCCACTCTTCCCAGTCCACTAAAATCGCCTTGTCCCTCCAATCCTTTTTTTTTTGTTTTTTTTTTGTTTTTTTTTGCGGCCGTTACTCATATTTCCTTTGAACTTTCTTGTCCGTCCTTTATTCCGTACAATTTCTTCCTGTCCTCCATTCATCCATCCCCCTTTCCCATCCTTTCCAAAAAGGCAAAAAAAAAAAAAAATCACACAACATTTTCCAACTCATCCCAGACCGTCATAGACAAAACATGCCCCTCACCCCTGAGGATTCACACACAACTGCCGACAAGGCCGACACATAGTCGGCATCACCGTATCCAAAACCTCATCATACCGCCCTACCGGCGGCGCATACGGACACCACCTCGACGCATTTATCTCATCGCGCGTGTTCCGCGTCTCCTGCTCCGTCCGCACCCAAAACTCACACGCCACGCCCTCAACCAATGGCTCCTGGTAGAGATGTAAATGGCGACGCGCGCGGGGCACAAACACAACCTGGTCGGTCCTGGGGCGGGAGGCGCAGTGGTATCCAGAGCGACAGGGGCAGAAGTTGCGGAATTGTTTAAAGTAGCACATTTTTTATTGTTCCCTTTATTCTGTTGTTTTCCTGCTTCTTTTTGGGGGGATTTCTTCCCTTTCTTGGAGAGTGTCTGTGAAGAAATTTGATAGGGAACTCGAAATGCCTCTTTTTGTTTCCGGGGATTTTTCCAGGGAGAGGGAAACACAGAAAGATGATGGAAAGGCGTTTTGAAACCCCTGAACCAGAAAAAAATATGAGACAAGCAAATGACCAGCTCTCTAATCTCTCAAAAGACGGTGGAATAAAAAAAAAGATGCTTACAAATCTCAATGTCGTTGCTGTTGTCTTCTTGCTTGCTTGTTTGTTCTGGGATGGCTTGGGAGGAAGGGCGATTTGGATTGGTTTGGTTTTTGATCTTGCGGATTGCCAAGATGATGTTATCGCCGATGCGGCAATCTCGGTGATTCCTCAGACGCTTCGCAATACAACGCTTGTCTTGTCCCTTTCAGAGCCGCGTCTCCTTTCTTCACTGGGGCGCCTGAGCTGGGTACCCTCCGTGAATGTCGTGGGTGTTGATGTCGTAGGGAGGTTTCCTGGATCAGTCTCCGGACCAGGTGGCGCGACCATGCTTTGTTGGCGCCGTTGGTCACACGCTTTGACGTTGACTTGGGCTTGTAACGAAGTAGGTATGAAGGTCAATTTTATCCTATTCGCTGGGTTTTATGTTTTGTGAGCAAATGTTTCGTCATTCGACGAGCGGGGTTTTGTGAGGAGTAGAGGCGGGGTTTCCTTCGAGTATATAATCAGCGGCTATAATCAAACAATGTATCAGAGTCACGGGCGCCACGCAGGCTCTATATATTTCGTATCAGTGAACGTGGGTGGCACAAGGATGCGTCTATTTGACTACCACTAACCCTCATCCCCTCCCGACGCTCAGTAAATTTTGGGCAGTCGGCTCTGCATTTGTATGCATCAGTCCTGGGGGCTCCCAGCTTTCTTGTAAGCCCCGGAACCCGTCATCATGGCATCATCCAGTCTTCTTACCCCGTTTCACCACGCCCTTGCATTTGCTTGCACCCGAGGCGGTGCCAGCACCTGGACTCTGGGACAATCAAGTCCGCCCAGGTCACGAGTGATAGGTGTTCATATCAGAGACGACGACAAGCGTTTTCGATGAACGCTAACTCGATATGCTTGGTGCGAGGGTTGAGAAAAAAGACCTGTCAGTTTATCCGGGCCGTCATATCCCCGGGAAAATTTTATTGTACACACTCGTCGAGATGGCCGAAAAGTTCGCCAGCGGCTCGGGACCAAGGAAAACAAAAAAAAAACATCACTTTAGCTCGCCTAGTAGCATGGTTCGATCGGACGAAGCAGACAGCACTAGCGCCAAAGGGTGCGTGGAAGGAAATGGAAAAAGGACCCTCAGATTAGCAACAGATGCCATGCCAGTATACCAAGTCGCACATTGAGTAGGAATAACTTACAAATCGGCTCTTTTCCTGGTGAAAATTCCGCAGAGTTGACCGTGCCCCTATGTCCAGGCAGTTTATACAGCAGTTTACCATTCTCGTTGGACCACACAAGCACGGTGCCATCTGCCGACGCTGCCGCAAGCTTCTTACCCTCACTATCCCAGCTCACGCCCATCAAGTTCTTCTCAACACCCACCTGTGCGCCGTCAAAAGTGCGAATATGCCGTTCCGTAGGCGCAAAGGGTCGGATATCCCACGTCCGCACCGTTGAATCCATAGCGTATGAGGCGAGAGATTGCGCGTCTGGTGACACCTTCAACGACATGATGGTGTCCGAGTGACCGAGCAATGAGTACACCACCGCCTTTTTGCGCAAGTCCCATACCTTAATGTCGTTGTCGATGCCGCCAGAAAACATCTCGTTTCCGGCTTGCGACATGGCGACTGCGGTGATGGGGAAATCGGTTTGTATATAATCGACCGCGTTCTTGCTACGTGGATCCCAAATGGAAATCGTAGAATCGTCGCTACCGCTGATGAGTACGTCCTCGCCACGCCGTGTGACGTCGAGAGAGTTGATGACTTCTTCGTGTCCGACGTATCTACGTATTCTCGTGCCTGACGTGAGATCCCAGCTGGCGAGATGCATGTCCGCCGACGCGGTGTACAGGATCTCCGAATCTCGCGACCACTGAAGGTCGAGTATAGCACCCTTGTGGCCGTTTAGCAGGCCGTAGTTTTCGCAATCGCCGTATGTTCTCCAGAGCACTGAGGTTGGTTAAGTAAGCTGCTGGTTGCGCCATGCTCAGATGCACGGGAAGATGGCTTGAGAAAAAGAAAAGGAAAAACATACTGATGCTTCTATCCATGGATCCTGATGCAATCAAGTTCCCAGTCGGGTCGAACTTGGCTGTGAAAATCTCCCCAGTGTGTCCTGATAGCTCCATGACTGGAGCTTGCAATGAACTCGTTCTGATGTTCTATGGGCCGCATCAGCTGACCAATTCGACAAAAACCAAGGCGGAAATGGTACGAACCGTTTGGATCAAGGCACTGCTGGACGCATTCAAGCGCGCTAGGGCTCCGTTCGAATCGCTGACATTCTGTCTCTTGACGAGCATCTGAGACGAGTTGGGGTCGTCCTCGGCGGGACGCTTTTCGGCCGACATGGTAGGCTACGGTGCGCGTGTGTGCGCGTTGGTGTGCGTGTGTGTGTGTGTGTGTGTGTGTGTGTGTGTGTGTGTGTGTGTGTGTGTGTGTGTGTGTGTGCTGCGATGTAGAGTCGCCCTTTGGAGCGTTGCGTGTTCTCGCCGAGCGTAGTTTCTGTTCAGCTCAGCTCGTTGTGTCTGGAGTACGGCGTGGTGAGTATGGGAGCGCAGAGAGAGCGTCGCGTTGTGCGACGATGTCGAGACTTGACTGGTGAGATTTCCGCCCGGCACACGCAGGTCTGGTGGAGGTAGCTGCAGCCTCGCGCCTCTCGCACCCTGCACCACCCGATTGACCTTCTTGCCCGCCCGCTCAAGAGCCTGGCCCCACATGCAGCCCAGTCCACACCAGTCGAGCTACAGCCCACCCGCCCGAGACCTCCATCCATCTCATCGCCTGACGAGGCGCGGCGCAACATTGAATTCGACAGCCCGGCAGATGACTGTGTCTTGTCTGTGTCCTCGCTTCATATCCCAACCACCAGGCGGCCTCGGAGCCAGCACATTCATCTCTTCCACGATCCGCCTCCTCCCGAGGCCCCCCCCCTCCTACTAACCAACCATCATGGCGGCGAGCAAAGCCTCCCGCGTGGGCGAAGAGTACGTTCTTCCCTGTGCACAATCCCACCAAGCCCGCAAACTGACTGACCTGCCCCAGGATATGGAAGTAAGTCCCCTCGCAGCACATTGTCACTACTCGAGTCTCGCCAAGATTCCACACCGCATCACAAAAGAAAGAGAGAAGGGAAAAAAAAACACAAAAAACAACAGCCTAACAAACAAACCACCCTTCCGCCACAGAACCCGCATCGACAAAGTCAACGCCGAGCTCGTCACCCTTACCTACGGAACTGTCGTTTCCCAGCTCTGCAAGGACTTTGACAATGACTACCCCGAAGTCAACAAGCAGCTCGACAAGATGGGCTATAATATTGGTCTGCGCCTCATTGAGGACTACCTCGCCAAATCAAATACCATGAAGCGATGTGCCAATTTTCGAGAGACGGCCGATATGATTTCAAGGGTAATACTTTTTCTTGTCCATATGTTTGACAGTTTTTTTTTTTTTTTTTTTCAGATAGGGTTTTTCTTTTTAGTTTAGAGAAACAAAAAAAAAAGGGAAAGGGGAAAAGGGGGGGGCAAGGCATAATCTCTACTCTTCAACTCTCTAACACACAACTCTTCAAGGTTGGCTTCAAAATCTTCCTCAACATAACGCCCCAAGTCACAAACTGGACCTCAGACAACAAGCAATTCTCCCTGCTCTTCGAAGAGAACCCTTTTGCCGACTTCGTCGAGCTCCCCGACGATGGCCGCGCCCAAGACGAACTGTGGTACTCAAATATCCTCTGCGGTGTGCTCCGTGGTGCCCTCGAGATGGTACAGATGCAGGTCGAGGCGCATTTCATAAGCGATGTGTTGAGGGGGAACGATACGACCGAGATGAGGGTTACCTTGATACGATATATTGATGATGAGTTGCCTCCGGAGGACGACTAGTTTTGTTGGGAAGAGGAGGTGTTGGTACATGGGCAAGGGAAGGCTACGTTTCTTCTTTCCTTGACACGTTTTTCTTTTCCTCTTACATCTTTTGAATCACTGGATGAGATATGACGCTGTGATAATGGACTCGTGCCCCCCGGCGCGGTTGCCTGGGTGTAATGGGGATAATAAAACCCCCGGCGCTGTTGTTCTATAATGAATATTTGCAGTTTGCAAAAAACAGGGTGGCGGTGCGTTGTACACTTTGACGCTCCGGGATAGAGAACACCTTGGCTTGATCCGTGTGCTAGTCGTGTGAACACAGAGGAAAACAAGACGCCTTGGAAATTCCACGCCTCCCAATGGACCTCTTCTTTAAGAGAAAAGGATAGGCATGCACTTCACAGGGAGTCAGACGTCCATGAGTGGCATCATGAAATGACAGTCAAAAAATGTTAAAATACTGTGAAGAGTGAAAAGAAGGAACAAACACAAAAGACATGCACTTCAAAGTGGCAAAAACGTCCATGAGTGAGACAATGAAAAGACAGTCAAACAATGTCATGATATTGTAAGAAAAAGACGTCTGTCAACATAAAATCAAACGGAACAAACATGGGGACCGGATCTGTATCGTCCGTATCCCTTCCTCTCGTACCGAACGTGCCCCCTCACCAAAAAAAAAAGACGTCTCCCTCCAGGCAAAAAGAAAAAAGAGAATAGGAAAAAAAATAGCAGCGTATCAGCAACTCGTTCAGAACCAGTCCTGTTCATGTCCTGTCCTATCCTTGTCCGTGGCCGATCACAAAATAAGAGAATAAGAAAAGAGAGAAAAAGAGGGCGGACCAAACCGTAATGAAATGGAAGAAGACCATATCGTAAAAAAAGGCAATGATAAGAAGGACGAGATAAAAAAAGAAAAGGGGATGATAATTGAGATATAACAATTGAAACGAAGGCATAGCTCTTTTTGTCTTGTTTTTTTCGTTTTTTTTTTTTCGTTTTTGTTTTTTTTTCATCGCAGCATGTCTCTCGCCAGAAAGTCTGATCGCCGCCACATTATAAAAAAATGTAGGTTTGTAAAGGAAGTAGAAAGAATAAAAGAAGAAAGCGCCCACCCCTCCTTGAAAGACAGATGAAGGCAAATTCTTATTGTAATCACCTAGACTCTAACCTGGCCTGGTATCCCTAACGTCATGTTGGAGGATGCTAAGCCAGATTAGCGTCGAGGTGATTCACCATGAAATTTGTCTTCTTCCATCATTCGTACTTGCAAGGTTGGCGAGTAATCCTAGTCGGCGCCAATCTCACCTCCTTCCATGCCCGGGAATGCACCATTAAAGTCAAAAGGCTCGTTGGTACCGTCACCGTCATGAAGGAATGAGTCGAAATCGAAATCATTCAAGACATCGCCTGAATGTAGAGGATTGGCAAGTTCTATGCCAGGAAACTCCATCTATCCATATAATTAGTACATTTGCCATTTTTAAAACAGATGCCCGACGGACAAACTTCTGCAGGGAAAGGGAAAGGCGATGAAGCTTACCATGCTAAAGTTGTTGTCCATCAACCCGTTCTGATTCGGATCATGGGCTTGAGGTGGCACTGAAGACGTTCGAGGTATTGATGCAGCAGCTGTCGTGGCTGAGACGGAGTTGTTGGCGGTCGATTGTCCAGCGCCTCCATTTTGTGCATTTTTATTGAAAGCCACGTTGACCGGTGTGGCCGGTGCGGCTGGTGTTGTGTCTGCATCACCAGCATTGTCTCCGGCTGGTGTGACTCCTACATTGTTGTTGGCATTTTGACTGGCTTTCTTTGCTGCCGCCGCACGCTAGAGGGGGGAGAGATTGTCAGCATTATTAACCCAACGAGGAGAAAAGGGAAGATAAACTTCAAACGTTCAAGGACAAGTGACAGTGAAGAAGCGCTACTGGCTAGTGAAGCCAGATGGCGCGGCAGCTGTTGAGGAAGGCTATACCTTTTCTTTTGCAGCTTTAGTTTCCTTCTTCTTAGGTGCAGCTTTTGTCGATTGACTTGGCGTAGGAGGAGCAGCGGCTGGCTGTTGGGGAGAAGCAGTCGTCCGGCTGTTGACGTTGTTTGCAGCGACAACAGGAGCTGACGGTGGAGGCATCGACCGTTGTTGAGGCGTGCCTTGTACCTGCTGATTCTGCTGCATACCTTGGGGTCCTTGACCGCTTGGGCCTTGATGCCACTGACCTGGAGCTCCCTGGCCTCCAGGTTGTTGCCCAGGCTGTCCCTGGCTTTGTTGCATCTGACGGGCAGCCATTATCTGTTGGGGATTCATCTGCCCATTGAAGGGCTGGCCGGGATGAGAGCTTGGTGGGCGCATACCGTTCATTTGCGCCTGAGCAGCGGCGGCGACCATGGTGCCGTCAACTCCTGATTTAAAAAAGTGAGGCGCCATGTTGGGATCGACCTGGCTGCCCATGAAGTTCATGGCCGGATTGGGTGATTCACGGGACTGGCCATTTTCGGGAGGTACTGGCGAAGAAATGCCAGAATTGTGCATTTGAGGGGTTCCGCGCTTCATATGCTCCGAAGGGTTGGGCGAGGCGACTGACCGCATTCCCTGAGGGGAAGCTTCAGGAAAATGACCATTCGGTCCAGGCTGTCCATGTCCACCAGGGCCGCCTCCGTCTCGAGACATACCAGTGAGTGTATCCTGCTCCGAGCGAGCCATCATGAGGCGCTTCTTGTTCTGCTGCTCAAGCAGCATCAACTGCATTTGATAATCCTGCAGAGCGTGATTGCTGCCAGGGGGTGCCTGAGCGCCGACATGTCCTGGTCGAAGCCCTCCAGGACCAGCCATCTGCCCATCAGGGTTGTAGTAGGCGCTCAACGCCGTGCCATCGGGACCTTGTGCCATCATGGGAGAACCCTGGCTCTGCTGGCCGCCCACATTTGGCACCTGTTTGTTTCCCATCTGCGTCCCCTGTTGTTGCTGCAAGTTTTGAGAATACGTCGCAATGGACTTTTGCTGGGCTGCGGGTGGGGCGTTGATGAAATGTTGAAGCTGTTGCGGATTGAGTCTGTTTGGGTCGATGCCATTACTGTTGAGCAGTTGGTGTGCAGCAGCAGCAGCAGTCATGGATGGATTGTGCTGCATCTGCTGTCCAGGCATGCCTGGACCAGGTCGTCCATTTGCAATCATACCACCGGGTTGATTTGGGTTGAAGGGTGCTCCGTCGATGCGAGGTCGCTTCGACGGTGATGGGGCATTGTCCCCTGAAGCGGGCGAGGAGGGGCGGTCGCGGTTGTGATCCATACCGGATGGATCACGCTGCATCTGATTTTGCTTGGCTTGTTGAAGCATCATCTGAGGGCTAAAGAGGAAGTGCGACCCGAATTAGTCTCGGATGCTCTCCAGTATACCTGTGCAGTGGTGTCCAGAATCTGATGACTTACTTGTTCTGGTTATTGGCCATAGCAGCACGTGCAAGGTTCCCCTGTTTCATGTTCATGTTCATGTTCATGTTTCCATTCTGCATTCTCATCATTTGAGCCTGATACTGCTGCTGGGCGGTTAGATCGGGGCGCATCTGTCGAAGAAGCTCTTGCTGATGGTTCTGTTTTAAACGAGTTTGTTGCTAGCGACGAGTTAAAATCAAGATCTTCAGAAAAGAAAAATTGAGGGAAGGGAAGGATACAAAGTATGGGGAGAAGAGATGAAGGGCGTGCTGGTGGTGACATGGTCACCAAGTAGATGTTGAGAAGCCTTTGTCTTACCTGAGTATGAGCAACGTACTGGTTGACAGGACCACTGACAGTCTTGCCACGTTGAGCATCATAAATCTCCCAGAAAAGACAGAACCATTCATATAAAAACGAAGTGTCCGACGCGGGCATGGGTAATTTAGGTGGCGGAAGGTCGTCGGGGAGTTTGGCGTCCAGGTCATCCTTGGAATCAGTGTCCATGGAATCGTCGCCATTGGCAGCATTCCCGCTCTTTGTGCAGTCTTTCTGCACATTGACTTGCTGATCACTCGACAGAAGCGATCGAGCACAATCGTACATGCCGTATCGAATGAAGTATTCGTAGATGTATGTATTTAGGATACTGTGATGGCCGTCGAGCTGTCTCGCGGCGGCCGCGGCGGCGGCCATCTGCGGATTCATAGCGCCATTGTTGTTCATCATGGGCATTGGCGCACCGCTGATAGGACCTCCCATGGCATTCATGTTGGCCATGCCCATGTTCGGGTTCATGGCCATCGTTGACGGCGGGCTCTTGTACGGCCGTGACGCGAAACAAGCGGAGGAGTCGGTGGTCTGGACAGACAGGGCAGGCGAGAGTGACAAATCAAGAGGACAGTCTGGCTCACAAGCCCCGCGAAGAGCAAGGAAATGGCTAGGCTGTTAGAAGCCCAAGCCAGAATAGAGTTGATATCAAGTTTGGAAAAGAGGGAAAATCGAAGAGAGAAACGACAAATACTGTCAGGCTCTGACAGGCCAGGCGTGGCCGTGGCGTCCGCGGCGGTCGTGGGTGAGAGGGGCGAGAGGGTCGGTTCGACACCGGGCGCGGCAGGGGTTTTTGATACTAGGTCGCGACTGTCGAAGCAACTCGGGGAGGGGGAGGGTCAGAGAGATAAATTGCGCGATCCGCCTGGAAAGAAAAATGATGGAATTCCAGCGAGGAGAGACCGCGCGTGCGAGCGAAGATGAAGACGAATGAGAAGAAAAGAATGGTGATGGGGAAAGAGGGTGTGATGTGTAGGTGGACGAACAGAGAGTTTCGACCGGCTGGCTGGGGGCTGGGCTGGGGAGAGCCTCTCACACACACACTCTCTCTCTCTCTTTCGGTCGGCGGCCAGCTTTGCTCGCTCGCTCAGTTGGGGTCAGCACAGTCTGGATATGTCTGGTGTGCTTGTGTGCCTCAGCAATGGAAAAAAATCAGATCAAACCTGCCTCAGAGGCCAGTGACGCCAGAGGAGGCACAATGAGATGCGATTTTTCCGGCCGAATGCGCAGCGTACACATGCAGTCGTGCATCTGTTGCTGTGGTTGTCTGAATCAGCGTCACCGTCTCCGTCAGCGAGTCGCGCGCGCTCTGAGCCGTGGAGACAATTGTCGCGATGGACATGAATGAGATTCGGACAGCTGAGGGAAATCTACTCCGCACTGTGGAGGTGATGAGGCGAGATGCGAGACAGCTCAGACAGGGTCGCGGGCGCGGGCGTCGACAAAGGACACGGTGCGAGAAAAGGCCCCGTCTGACGCGCAGCACGCTGTGTCACTTGCACACTGTGTATTAGGTGCAGGTTTTGCGACAATGGCACAGTGTATGCAGCAGTGTATATTTTCGAACCCATGAAAAGATTGCGCGTGTCAATCTGGAAGAAACTACCAATCACACAGTGTGTGCTCCTCGCCAGCGATCACAAGACTCAGCACATCTTCTGGGTGGCTACAGGGACACCGCTCGCCCACGGCCCCTCTCTGGTCGCGTATTTTTCAGACTAGTCACGCACTTCCTAGCCCGCACGTCTATCACCTTCTGCCTCAGGCATGCACGCACCGGCACCACCACGGTCCAAGGACGGACTGCCAATGGGAGCCCAAGCTCAATTGCTATGTGCAAATTCAATCACTCGAGCCAATGAGCGTCTGTCGAGTCTCATGACGCTACCCGACCTAGGTATGCACATGGCATGGGTAGCAAAATGGCTGTGCCCAACCATGGAACAGCATGTTTTTTTTTGGGTTTTTTTTTTTAAAAAAAAAAAAATCGAAAATCGAAAATCGAAAATCGACAATAATGAGCCAGGCTATCACCTTCTATTCCTTTCCCATAGACTCACGATTATTATTCACTGGCAGCCAGTATAACTTTATGGTTGTCATAAAATGCATTTCTTGGCGATACATGGTACGTGTTGTTTTTGTGCCGAAGAAACACCCAGGGATCCACACCATTGGCACTACTGGTGGTTTGAACTTGCCCACGGTGCAAGCATGTGTGCATCTGATCTGTTGAAGGTCTACATGCTTTGCGACAATAGCATATGGCCTGGCTTCTTGCTCGGCAGGTGCGACCGAAACTTTCTTCCATAAGGGAATGATCAACCTACCTAAATGTACTGGGGGATGAAAATCTTTATGTTAAAGATGAAGACAAACTTGTGTGCTGCCACCATTGCGTCGTATAGCAACAGCAACGATCGGCATGGTCAAGAGCCCCAAAATTCTTCACACTCACTAATAACACAGCTAGGAAGAGGACAACATGTATTCACAGCAATGATTTCATATGCCCTGTTATCGGAAGATTTATGTGTCCATGTCGATCAATACGTGACAAATAATAATGCATTCTGGGGAGGCTACCATTCGGCTATTGGACCGGAAGCAAAAGACTGACGTTTCGCGAAACTCAAAGAGTGCCTTGAATTGTGGTCCGCATCTTATAGCCTTTTTTTTGGATAAAAGTTTTCGACTTGTATTTTAATAAAAAAAACTGAGGGAACAAAATCATGGCTTGAATCTTCAAATGCAATGCGATTCGGCGATCTCGATAATCAATGTGTCTGCAGGCGACGGTAGTTGGCCTGTCAAGTGTCGCCATCGCCAGCAAGCGGACTGAGCACGAGGCCCATCCCTCCCTCTTTCGGAAATCTACACGCCAACAATGAAGATGAGATCGATGTGGTGGAGCTGTCTAACATAGATATGATGTCGACGCTCCACTTGCCTGTACGGACGATCAGGGATTTACAACTTGTCATTGACAGTGACGAGCGCACGTTCTTCTCGCGTGCGATAACCACCCCAAGCACATGTCATACGAGTGTACTGAGGAATTTATGAATGGCGACGTGACTGCCAAGGCCAGCAGCACACATTTCCAATCCCCACAAAGATAAATTGCAACGCATAGCTGTCTTAACCCAATGTTTCAACGATAGGGACGTTGCAAGCAGATTGTCATGCCCAAGCCATCAAGACTTGCCATGTTGCTGAAACGTCGTCATTAGTTCCAGGGTAGCGCATTGGCCAAGGATTCAAACCACGGTGCTTGGCCATTATGCTGTGGCACGGCCACGACGGACACAGTAAATAGAAAAACAAATGGAATAAAGTTCTCCTTTAATTTACTAATAAAGCCAGGCACGAGCTCCAACACGAGCCGCACCGTCAAGAAAATTGGTTGTAAATGATGTCCACGATGCATGCAATTGAAGTTTGCGGGGGACAACTAATTTCATGTACCCTTCAAGGAGACAAGAAACGCTTGTACGATATTGTTTAGCAATAACGGCGCCAACTTTCAACAGGCAACATGTAGGCGGAGTGTCCGAGTGGTTAAGGAGACTGATTAGAAATCATTTGGGTTCGCCCGCGCAAGTTCGAATCTTGTCTCCGTCGTTGTCTTTTTTTAAGGTCGCCCGCAAGTAGTACACTTAATTTTTTTTCGTCTTGTGACACTATACGAGGTTTTGGAATGCTCATAATATCACTGCGCCAAAAGAGAGAGCTTATTTTTTTCAACCCTTTTTTATGTTACTTGTTTTTATCATAATGTAAAGACTGAACTATCTAGGAGAGAGGACGCAAGTCGCAGACATGCGTGTGGTGCGGAGAACTGCTTCCTAGGTAAACGCTATCATTGGGTGTGATAGATTGACAATGAGAGTCTTGTAATGGTCTTGCTTTATAAAGAGCCTTAATTAAAGAAATGTCAGCTCAGTAAGGCGGAGTGTCCGAGTGGTTAAGGAGACTGATTAGAAATCATTTGGGTTCGCCCGCGCAAGTTCGAATCTTGTCTCCGTCGAGCTAGTTTTTTTTCCACACGCCGTCGCAGCTCTGTCCCAGAAGCCGCGCCGTCTTTTTTCTTTTTTCGTTCCCCGTCGTCATTGCCTTCTTCGTTCGGCAATGCTGACCGATATTTTAGGATGATGGCTGTATTTTCGCATATTTTCCATCATATCACTATCGGCACTTTGTGAAACTGGAACTAGGCTTTGCATCAGCGCCCGAACGTCAAATACGGAAGAGATATAACGCGGCATTTCTCTCCCAGAATCGTCCTTCTTATTTAGTCAGTTGGTCAGTTAATATCTGTGTGGGTGTCTTGGCGATCCCGCTCATTAAGGACGAAATAGATTCAGCCTCTTACGCACATGATTCGCACGTAACAAGTGAGAGCCATCGGACTTCCAAATAGCGGACGTCGCGAACCTGGACGTTCCACAGAGGAGAGTTGTCCACGCCGTGCGGCTTGCTTCACAGAAACCCGTCAGACTGAAAGGTTGTTGAAAGCCGGGGTTCCGTGAACTACATGTACTATGCACACAGGCGATTGTGCAGTTGTTCTCTCATGTTGTTGAACGTTGTAATCATCGGCCGTGTTCTTCTTCCACCGCCCCTAAGCATGTTCATATGTACAGATTGATCCAAGTATTATTATATTGCTTATTACCCATGCCTCCCCTCTGTTCACTTGAATTTTCTTTGTCGTGCCCATCCTACTGTCCGATACATTGTTGCGACCCTCATTTTCAATATCCATTCTTTCACCATAGCACCACCTGTCCCTGCTCGCATTCACATAACCCATTAGCAGCCCATGGCGGCAACTTCGCTCCTCCGCCATCTATCATCGTGGAACGAATGCTGGTCTATCTTGTCTCTCGCGCTTGTCCAACATTGGCCTTGCCATCCACGGCTGTGCTTGTATTTGTCTTGAACCAGGTTGCAGAGGCGCCGGAACACGAAAGGTATATTGCTAGGGTAGCCGCCAGCAACAGCTTCGCTCTGTCCATTTCTTGGAGATACGCTTTGTATCGTGCCATTGCGGCTTCTATCGTGCTGAATGGGTATATAGGAAGATCTAACGCACTGATTACTGCGACATAGTCATATCCGTTTTCTCGTTGCAAGAGATTGACGCTATTCACCGCACCCTCGCTCCCACAGTCCAAAGCAGAGTATCCCGTCCTCGCCCCCCCTCTCTCAAGCTCCTGCTGATGTCGGGAGCTGGGACAAGCTCATTTGCTGCTGACGTGGCGGCTCAATACAGAATCCACGGACGCCGCGGCCAGGCTCAGTTTCAAGAGGCAAGAGCATGACCTATTCATCGTTTTCACCTTTCAAGGTCGTAAAGTAAAACCGTGTTTCGTGCTGTGGAAATTCCAAGTCTTTAGAAAATCTGTCAGGCGTTCCAGACGACCTGTTCCGAGTTAGCGTGCTTGCGTGCCTACTTGACCGTCTCTGAGAGAGGAGAGTAGACGGCCCCCTCCAAAAAAAAAAAAACAAAAAAACAAAAAAAAAAAGGGTCAAAAGCCCTAGCGTTTACAATTTATTCCTCATTTTTCCGTCTGTTCTTCCTAACTATTGTAAGGTTTT